>JBCEWB010535346.1:0-36903 GCA_039654565.1 Peronia peronii | reverse complement strand
GGGTTGATCCAATTCAAGAACAGAAATTAAATTGCAAGATGAAAATGGATAAAATCCAGTTTATAACCAGTTATTACAAAGTGGATAATTAAAAAATCCAGTTCATCAAAATCCAGGTCGATGCCCAGCAGTACATGAGGCACATAAATGATAAGTGGGTCATGTACAACACTATTATTTTATCTGCTTTGTTCACTGGGTGTGCTGTAAAGGGGGGAAGAGGGTGGACGACAGGCGATGAGATCAGCCATGGCTTGGGAGAAGAGAGAAGGATGGTTCATTCATAATTCATTGATAAATAAAACAGGCTGAGGTGGCAGGCCCACATGGATAAAGAAAGGACTCGTAGCCCCTACCATTAGGTAAGATAAACATGGTATGTTACTACATGTATTTCACTGACCACTTGGTCCAGTCAACCAATCAACAGGGATGAATACTGATAAGTGCAGTTGCATTTATAGACATCTTGCAGTGTTGATATCACATTATGTTTCAACTGCTGTATGCCATAAAGCAAGATCTATTTGCATCACAGTCACTTCCATAGCTTTGCTTTTCCATACATGACCATAACAATCTTTCACCTCCCCCCATGACAATGTATGCAAGAGATAGAGCACAAAGGGACTGGTGCATTGTAACAGTGGAAGAAGAGAAGCGAGTGAATGTGGTACACATGTAATATGATACCCTTGATCTTTCAGTGTGCTTAGGTTAGGCAACTCTAGGCACTATGTTGGGGACAGTGTTGGGGGAGAGTCATATTCGAGGCCAGTGGAGGAGCGAGTGTTAGATATCCATGTAGTTGGTTGCTCTGCTAGGACTTTCTGACTATTGATACTAGGTCTAGTACATACTGTGACCTCTAAAATAATTCATCGTGTTGTTGTCATTACTATGGTCTTTGCTGAATCACGCAAAAAGTAAAAGAATTTATGAAAGGAGACTATCCATGAAAAAAAGTGTTTCCTATAAAATCGGACAAAAGGCTAGCAGTTTTTTTTTCCTTTAAATCATTGTATGTTGGTTATAACAGGAATCACTTATAGCATGCTTTATCAGGTTTTCACTATTCTACTTCTGATTCTTGAACACAGGACAAGAGGGTCAGTGCATTAGGGTGGGAGTTTGTGTCACCTGATGTCCGCACCATGTCAGATTACAGCAATCTGACTAGGCCTGTGCATGACCGACAATGTTCATGATCAACAGTTAACGGTTAATCTACTCCCATGACCGTCGATGATCGATTATTCTATCAGTTAAATATTTCCTTCTTTGTCATTTGTGACGTCACATCAGTTATGGTTATCGGTTGGCCTTGATCTTAGTCTGTTGTGAGTGACAAAAAAAAAATACCGCCACCCACAGACAGCCTGAATTTCGCTCATTTGACCTTTGACCGGTGACTTAGATCAAGAAAAACTCAGGGTGTGAAATCAATATTTCACAAATCTAACTCTACAGATCGATCGGGCGTGCAGTTTGATACCAAATATTACCCTATATCTCTCATTAGATGTGATTTTAATTTGATAAAAAAAAAGTGGCAACCATCTCACGAGTTGCTAATTTGGGAAAGACATACTATGTGTCAAACTATGACAATAACAGCAAAGCTCTGTGGTGGATTGGGAATGGGAAAAAAATTACTAGACTTCTGTTCAAATGGGGTTCTAACTCCAAGGCTCAACAATAGTCTGTTTCATACGACTTTTACTTTTTTTTTTTTTTTTTTTCAAGATACCACAGCTATTTGGCAAATACACTACGGTCTGTTTCAGTTATTTATTCAAGGAAGTCTGCACAGGGTAGAGGGTTGAGGGGGGTATAAGCGGGGAGAGAGGAAGGACAAGTGGGAAGCATGTAATACAAAATTGCGCCAGGCGCCTCGAAGTCGACCACTTAATGGCCTTAACCATAAAAGTGTGTCAGAAGAAACAGAATTCAACATTTCCACTGTGATATAGATTCATATTCAAGAGAGAACACTGAGACAAAAAATGTCAGTACATGTATTATCTAGATAACCACCAGTAAAGAGATTGAAAGACGTATGAAATGAATATCGTGCTACCATTTTGTCTAATGCATAATTAATATATGCACATTATAGAAAGATTGTGGCAAATCGTCCCCTTGACACTGCTAGGGTTAATACAACTGAATACTGAATACAACTCAGCTCTTGGCGGATCAGTGACATTTTTTTTTTTTTAACGAAAATTGACATGCACTTAGTAGGGAAAGGGGGATTGGAAGGGTGACGCGTGTGTTGCCGAGGACGAATTGTTTAGCTGTGATTAATTTTCTTTCATGGTTGATCATGACCTACAACCGATCATTGGTCATCATAATCAATTAATCAATTATGACTCCATGACCGACATAACCGGTTATCATGACCGATTATGCACAGGCCTAAATCTGACACAAAATCGGCTGATTTTAGTGGCCTTTTGGGCACTGCTCTTGTTCTGTATTCCCCGCCAGTCTCTGCAAGAGAAGTTGCAACCTGAAAGTAGAAATCGATTACTGCCTTCCAACTATAGAAGTATGATTATAATTGCTAATTTAAGTCTTATTAGAATTACCCTAGCCCTAACCCTAATCCTACAATCAAACAACAACACATGGGTGTCATCTTAAAGTTTTCTTTACTTTTTATCACAAATAACACCAGGCAGATCTAAATCAAGGCCTAATGAATGGATCTTTGGATGATTATACCTTTTTTTTTTATGTTTTATGTAAATCAAATCTGGTTTTACATGTGATAGTCTTTAACAAACACTTTATCATACAAGAAATGGCCACTGCTCTTAGAAAAGACAATGTTAACAAATATCTTATGATTTATTTGGATTAAATGAGACAGAGAAAATGAATCTTCAATAATAATGAAGTTACTTTCTTTTCTTTTTTTTTTTTTAATGCTTCTTTTTATTTCAGAATCTCTGGTGATGACAGATACATAAAACTATGCAGAAATGTTGTGGATGCATCAAGGCAAACTGCAAATGAAAATTCATTGAAAAGTCAGTCATAAAAAGAAAGGAAAAATGGCTGAAGGAGCATCCAACCCAGTTTCATCTCACAAAGATGAGATCGGAGCTAAGATGATCAGCAAACTGGCTAAAACCACAGCTCACTTCAAGCATCAGCAAAGAGGAGAACCAGATCTAACCCATGAGGAAAAGTCTAGAATTGCTGCAGATATTTTAGAGAAGAGTTCACATCTGTTTCTTGAGCGCTTTGCACCCTATCTGACACTAGAGGATATTGAGTATTTCAGTGATCAAAGAGGAGACTATCAGATTGACTTTTACCTTGAAGATATTGGCAAGAGATGTTCCAACTCGAGCCACAATGCCCATGTTATAAAGAACAGAAGATATCGTGCACTTCAAGAACTTATGGAAGAGGGAGACTATTTTTCAGAGGATGAAATGAAATGGAGAGATCCTCTACTCTTTGAGCAAATGGTATGTTATAGGATAAATTTCATCTAAAGGAGATATTGTCCGAAAATGTGCATGTGAAAATCATAGTTTATAGAAAAAACATTCATTATTGTTCATGATATTGGTGTAGAAATCAGACAGACTATGGTTTTACTGACTACGTTATCGATAAAGAAGGGCCAATTCAAACCTCTTGTTTCAACAGTTGTTAGAAAGAGACATTGTTATGGGTTTTATTACTCTTAGAATTAGACGTAGAATCTGAAGCCATTTGCAGTGTTTTGGGGCTGTCATTATCTTTCCACTTAGTCTGGACAGTGATGAGTTTGTAGAACTTTCACTTTCATTCAGCTTTCCACAGCTACCATTCTACTTTCTTATCTTTTTCTTTGACATTTTTCTAAGAGATCTGAATTGCACTTGTGTTTTAATACTCATTTAGATTTGTCATTTTAGTGTGTTTGAAATATCATGTTTCATGTTATCCGTATACATTCCAGATTGGTCAGTACAAAACTGAAACGGAGAAAGAGGAGGAAATGGAACAAGAAATTGACAAGAGTGACCTAAGATTTTCCACCATTCTCCTTAAACATATGGATACTCAGGCCAACAGGCAGTTTTATGAGGTTTTGAAAGAAAAAGAGGTTTGTTGAGCATATTTCTTGATAATTATTGAATTGCATATACGCAAGAAAAACAGACCAAAATAAATGTTTTGTGAACTTAAAAAAAAGTTGGTTGGGATAATTATTTGTATGCATAATTTTCATTGTAATTGACTCTTTTCCGTTTTAAAAGCTGGTGAATATTATGGAACTGACTAGTCACATTTGACTAATATTGTCTTAGATTTTAGTGAAATGCTTTCTTACAAACAGCAAAATAAGACTGATTTTTTTCTTTCTTTTTTTTTTTTTTTTTTTAAATATCACAAATGAGCATATCTAGAATTTTACACATACTGTTTCCTACAGCGCCCAATAAATTACTTTACAAACAGGCCGTGAACTCACGTGTTGATCATCAAAAAATCATTGATAAATAAATGTATTTTTTTTTCCAATGTGCTTAGAGTGCAAGAAAACTAAATATACATGTGTATGAATCTTCCTATATAATTGTCATATGTTTATGGCATTGGATGAAAGGTGGGTCAATTTGTTACATTGTAAAGGGCTGTGAAGGCCTAAGATTTTTTCTAAAGATCTTTTATTTGGTCGAGTTCTTAGTATGATATTTTTGTGTGAATATAATGACACTTAAAATATATGTTTTCTTGCTAGACATTGCAACTCAACTGACAATCTGTTCATATTATGCCTTGAACAAACTTCTCCATGGGTGATATTTGCTTGTGTATAGCTTGTTTGATTACTACTTTTTTTGTTCATAACTCTACAGTTGTATTCTCTACAATCTATTTTTTTACATTGCTTTTGTTGTTCATTTTCAGAAATTTTTACTACATTCGTCTGCATAGTTTGTTGACAAAATCATTTTATCTGTAGTACTGACAGCATTAAATATTCACTTTTTACCAAGGTTTGGCTACATTTTTCAAACAGCAGCATCAACTATGAAAGATTCCAATGCACGAAAAAGCTTTATGAGAAAGTGTATACAGTATCAAGTCTTTCCCAGAAATTTGTGGCAAAAGTACAAACACATTTTCAGTTTTTGATAATGGGGCCAAAATCCATAGGTTGGGCAGACTTAGACTAGTCAAATCATAAAGCATTGAGCTGAGTGCATCAAGAATGTCCTTTGGATGATATCGTAATTAAATTAAAATATTTTAGTAAATGTTATGAGATTTGTCTTAGACAAAGCTTTCCTATGTCGGGTGAAGTATCTGTGGATGTAAGTACTTGTTTTTGTAAAACATGTATTTTACTTCTTAGACACATTTTGATATTATGGTGATTAAATAAATTAAAAAATAAATCTTTTATATATATTCTCAGTGAAATACCATCTTTTATGTTAATCCAATTATTTAAAGTGCTCTGATTTGATCACTTTATTGTATAGGAAGAACAAGTAGAAGAAGAAGAAGACAGTGATGAAGAAGAAGAAGCATCTGAGATGGAAGATGAAAGTGGCAAAAGGAAGAAGAAAGGAATTGCAGGTAAATGTTTTTAAAACTAATGTGTGGTGAACAGTTGTCTTTTGAAAATCCCACATGTGTGCCATTGCACAAGTTCTACAAGAGCGAGATTACAATCAACACAGTCTAGTTCAAACAACTCTAACATGCCAATATAATATATCGTTGCTTAAGAGCCACTTTCGCATATCATGATTTTGGCACAAATTTTTTTTATTTCACCATCTCAAAGCTCGTATCATCCTCCACCTTTCATAGAAATTTTACTCGGATCAGATCAATACTTTTTGTTTAAATTAAAAAAGTTTTTATCGCATATATTGGCGAAAATGATTCCAAATTCGTGTATAATGAGATACTTGATTTGGGTCTTAATTTCACTTCTTCCTAAAACACCTATCTGATATTGCACGGTAACAGCTCTTGTTTTTGTAGTTCTGAAATCGCATATCGTGACTTGCACGGTTCGAAAATCAAATCGAGCACTGGATACAAAAGCAAGTCACTCATCATGCAGTGTTTCCACTATTGTTTCGTTATTACCTTGCTGTGTACCTCGTTACAGTAGCAGTAGAAAATGATAGCTCATCTCACTTGTCATCATCAGCAAGAAGCAAATTTTTGCACAGTCGTTTGCCAAATTTGTTTCTTTGCTATGACCGATACAATGTCATGGACAGACTGATATATGTCATGGACGAAAGACTATCAATTGAAATCATGTTCTGTGGTCTGGTTTGTCCGAGATTAAAACTAATTGGCACGAGCTCTTATTCTCTAACAATACAAAACAAAACAATGCAAAACATAAGAAAAATTGCCAGCTTCACGTTTTATTTGTTGATTAATCATTTCTAACTCAATCTTTTGATAACACTCAAATTTCCAGTAGCCCAAAAGTATACCAACTCTTAGATACTTCATTAGATACATCGTATTGACAGTAATCAAAGCGATAACAATATTCAGTAAGAAGATACGTTTAGTGTGTGCCACGGACAGCTTCAGAAATATTCGATACTGTCACTGATCAAGGCCAATAGAAAGACATGGAAAATACATGTACTGACATGCCACGCTATCATTAAAGAATGTCATTTAATTTCACAAATGATAACAGTCCAGATCTGTTGTGTTCAGAGGAGTATTTTTGTGAAAAAGATACGTCAGATGAGTCTGAAAACACAGGTCCCATTCAAATTCTACCAGTAAGTGCATTGAACCAAACAGGAACAAATCCCACAACTATCTGAACAGGCTGGAAGTCGATCATATCAAATTGCTCATCAGACGACGTTTTACTTCTTAGGTTTTCAGGAGAAAAATCTGACTCAGATGACTCACAAAGTGACATTGAAGGAAGAGTGCCTACAGCTAAAATCTGAAGAGAGAAAAGTATTTGTGCTAAAGGCCAACTTAAAAGGAGACATTTGGAGAATCGTCATCAAATAACCAAATGTCTTTTTCACAGGAAGGGCATGATCTTTGTTTGGACAGGCACAGTGTGCATGAGCAAAGTGACAGCATTACATGTACAACAGAAAAGCAAAACCTGCCTGAGCCTACTCCAGGCTCTTCTTACCAGCATACTCTAGAAGAAATTCCAATGTACAAAGGGGGCAAGAGAGGCTGTGCTGATCCCAGTTTATGAACAAAAAACTGAAGACACAGAAATAAATGCACAATTGTGACAGAGCCTAACTTACAACAAAACCCTGCCTCTGCAATACTCTGAAAAATAGAATGACCGTCAGAATATTTTCAACGAATTCTAGGAAATGAAATGGGAACAAAAACGCTCTGCCATCATCGCACACGTAAAGAAAAGTTCCAAACTAACGATGCAATTGAAAATGAAGTCACAGCGGCTCTTTTTGTTTGAATACCATTTCATTTCTGACAAAACAAAAATTAATGTGTGTGAAGCCTTCTTCCTGACCAATTGGATTCAAATCTGATTCTTTCATACGCACATTGTCGTCGTCATTGACAGTGCAGTCCCGGAGGACAATGCGTGATGTGCTAGGTGAGGTTCCTCCCAAGGTTGTGAACAACGCCTGGTGTGGCTGTGCAATCCTATTCTGGGGTGACAATCTCTTTGCAGTTGGTGCAGACGAAGCAGGATGACTGGGAAGCAGCAGAGGCTGCTCGCTGTTTATCCTGTGCTCGTTTCTCTGCTGCCTATTGGGTTATCTCCTCATCTGCTTGTATGGTTCCTCTCTACACCATTTGATGCCAGCAGTCAAGGTTGTCAGCAGCTGGTTTCCAGGGTGAGGGTCTATGTTGCAAACTTTCATGTCATGTTTGCACACATCCTTGAACCTGAGTGAGGAGTGTCCAATCTTGTGACTCTGGTACTATCAAAATCGATGCTGCATTGTGGCTAGCGGAATACCGGAAGGGCTTGAAATATTAAATATAAAAGAGACCTCACAAAAGTTTTATTTACAAAAACGACACACACACCAAAAGCGGCACCATACACAGTCGTGTGCAGGCTGTGGCATGTCATGTTACAGATTATGCCCTAGTCGTGTCATTCTTTCGGCGCTCCAAGCCTGTCCGATTTATTCCTACAGATTTTTTTTTTTTTTTCAATGAACTCACAGGTGGGCAGCAAAGCATATGGCCAAGAAAAAATTATTGGGGACCCATGTGCTGTGGTCTCAGAGTCATCCTTTACGTCAAGGGAGATATTCAAGCCAAAGTCAGCATTGATGACGACTTTGGAGCCTTCTTCAGAGGTTATCTCTGCAGCCAGTTGCATTGATACAAGCCAGAACAAAGCCATGGAAACTGGGCTCTGCAGAAATCGGTGACCTTAAACGTCCCATGCCATTTATGTCACGCTCAAACTATTTGTCTTATGATTCTTTGTAGGAATTTTGCATAGTGCTGAATGAAAATGGCAGTCTGAATGAGTCTGAATGATTGACGGTATGTTTTTTCCGTACGTTCTGTTCTTGTACTTTGTCTTGTAATTTATGAAGTCTGAGGACCAAAGCGATCTCCTTATTTTGAAAGATACAATGACGATGTGTCATTAATTTAGGACCTCATTGTAAATTTACTATTATTTTGCACTCTTTAGATTGAAGAAAATGCCATGGCCATTGTATTTTTTTAAAAATCTAATAATCTGTTGGCCATCAAGAGTGAAATGTATAGGGCGATGTATTAGGACCAGCCTGTTGCACATAACATAATCATTACACAAGTACTAAATCTTTATGTGGATGTTCTTGTCCTTCCTTCATGTACTTTCGACATCACTGAACACCAGGTATAGATGGAATGGTAAAAATGAATCATTTCAGTAAGGTGCAGTTACCAGTTACGACCAGTGCGCAGTTTTGGTGTTCACGACCTCATACTGATAAAAAATATTTTTCATGTTAATTCATTGTAATAATTAATATTTATCGTGTGAAGGGTAACCCTAACAAAGTTTTCATAGAACCGTCTTATTGCAAGCATCGAATGTTAGAAAGTTTTCATTTTATTTATCACAAATGAGCTTCTTATGGCACCTAGTACATTTTAATGCGCATAATTTCATTTGAAAGGTATATTAATCTGCAGAAGTGCTGCAATATTTTGAAATCTAAGAATCAGGCTTCAAACGGAAGCAGCATCTAATCGTTCAACTTAAACATTATTTCAGAAAAGAGATCATCGTATTTCTTCTCTTATGTTTTTACTCTTGTTTCATTGTTGGGATCAAATTTTACTTCCAAAAAAAAATAATACTTTTATTTGGAGAAATTTGTTTCTGAATTTTTTATTGATTGAAGAATAGTAAAATGATAATTACAAGGGCAAAAAAGATGTAACAAGCGTTGTCATTTAACCAAGTTTGCGTAAGTGGAGTTACGCATCTGATCATAAATTCATATGTCGCGTAACATTAATTTCTCTAAAAAAATGATACATCTATCCCTTAATAGTTACTATCCAATACAGAAGTATTTTTTTTTTAATATTTATCATATTTTGAGTTCAATGTTCACAAAAGGAATAGATTTAATCAGTTTTTTTGTCTTTCCTGAAAACTTTGCCAAAATCATGATACGCGAAACTGGCTCTTAGGCGACGATATGTGTATTTGAGTACAGCCAAAAGAATGTGTCACTTGTCCTTTTAAACCATACCTCCTATCTAGATAAAATTTTCTTTTAAACATAGCTACTGTATCCAGATTTAAATTATGTTTTGAAATCTTCATTTTTCAGACCCTGTAAATCACAAACGAACGCTGATTGATTTTTTTCTGATCCATTGAAACAAAGAAAGATTTAGAAAGAGAAATGCAACAAATTTCTCTTTCTCATTTTCAATCCAGATGTTTTTGTGTATGACAGGAAGAAAACAAAGTTGATTTTTTAAAGGGGATGCTGTGTACACATGTGACTTAAAGTTATGTACCCCTGCTTCTCCACCACTTACAAAGATGATAGTTTGGGTAGCCGGGCTTATCTTTGAAAATATAAAGACAAAGAAAGCAATGGCTGAATGAAATCAAATCAGATACCTTCACAAAAAGAAACAGGACAAAACAGCAAACATGTTTTCATTGAGTAATGGTAAACTAAATCATTTAAAACACCAACATCAGAGTGGGCATGCTTGCCATACTCTTTGTGTGGCAGGCCAATGTTTGGGTGTCCAAGTTATATTGGTATATTTATAAAATCCTCCACAAATGTCATGGGTTGTCTACCAGTAATGTATAACTGAAAATCACATATCTGTCAAATAAAGCTCACGGTCCTGATTTTATTTTTCTTTATTCTTTATAATTCTTTTATTTCAAATCCCCAAAATCAAAAACATGGGTCTGGCAAACTTCATTTTTAGCTGTGGGTAGGGAGAACTGATTTGCATTTGGTTTTCATTGCAAGAGATGCATGTGCCAGTCAGCTCCACCAGACGTGACACTTGCTTTCCAACTGTATAACTTTTTGCTTTTTGTATTTTGCTCTGTTGGCAGTCCGTTGTCAACTTAATTTTTTGGCTTCTCTGCATATCATGTTGGCTGGAAGTTGACCTGAACAATATCATATATAAAGAATAACAGCATGTCATACTCTGTAAATAAATCTGATCCAAATCAGTGCGAGGAAGTTAAAGGTGAAATAAAACAGAAATCTATCTATTTCATCTATTCACATCCACTCACACACAAATCCGGACAAGTGTTATTACCAACTGATAGCCCAAAGTATCCGGATCCTGTGTCTGTGTATCAAGGTCAAGAATCACTCTCATGATGACTGATGGGTAGACCTGTGTATAACCAACGATTTTTGTAACTGACAGTTGATCGATTAATCAACTCAATGTCCACCATGACCAGACAACACAAACAGTTTTGACCTTAGCTGAACATGATTCAGTTGTAATGTATCACTTATTAGAAGCCTGTCACTCACACTCTGCATGAGTTTCACTGTGTTGGCCTTTGACCAGAGACTTAAAGAAAAAAAACAGGGTCAAAAACTCAATATTTCACAAATCTGACTTTACAAATCGACTGGTCATTGAATTCTAGTGCGATTTGAAAGCAGATATTACTTTATAAAACTCATAAATTAAAATTTTAATTTGGTCAAGTGAAAATCACTCCACAACTCAGAAAGTTTGTAATGACATATCACATGTTGAACTTTGACATTGAGTGGGGGGGAGGGGGAAGAACAAATGAGAATACAAAGTAAAAGTATGCTGTGAAATCTACCACCCTTGCAGCTTTAATTGTAAAAGCACCAGAGGAAACAGCTAGATTGGCAATGTTTTCACAATGATATTGATTCATGTTCAAGAAATGACAGTGTAGACACAAATGGCAATACACATATAAAAACTTTATAGTGTTACTGTTTTGTAGCTAAAATGTAAAGTATATTATGCAAAGTATAATGAGTAAGGCTTCAGCAGATCAGCCCCTTGACACTTCCAGGGTTTAATGCTGGGTTAAATTTAGCATATTACTGAAAGCAGATCAGTGACTTTTGTTTTGTTTTTAATATTTTTCTAATGGTAACAAAGAAAAGGTAAATATAGGAGAGAGGAATGGGGAAAATGACATTGGGACTATCGCATGGTGCCCACGGATAGAATTTTCCCAAGATCAAAGATACCAGTGTCACTAAGGTATGAATGTTTGTTTCATGGTCGATCTTAATGGACATAATTAAAACACTTGCTATTGTAACCGATTAATGAATTATGACACTATGACTGTTGTGATTACCATAACTGATTATGCACAGGCCTATTAATGGGTTGGGGAATGAGGACAGGAAAAAACTCTTGTATGTGAGTCCTGTCAGGGGCGTGCAGAGATTGTGTTGACTTTGTGTGTATTTGTTTTGTTTGTGTTGCTTTTGTTTCATCTGTGCCTCCCTCAAATACTTGACCTGGCCTGCATCTCAGTCAAACTAGTCAGACTAGCAAAACAGAGATGGAAGTGTCAACGAAGTGAACAGAAGTTGTCATATGGCTGAAGTCCTTTCCTTGGCAGACTCTCATAAAGTATGTTATTATGAACCATAGAGATAGCCAGGAGGAAAATCATTTACACATGCTGCAAAACATACATACTCATGCCAGATTTGACAATATGTGTATAAGTAGATCTGCTGTTATCATGATCCCTACATTTTGTTTTGATCTCTTTCATGTCATGCACAGTAAAAGTATGGATTCCTTGAAATTCCTGAGTACATTTTTTATTTCCAGAGTAGTCAAAATCATCTGTGCTTAACTGCACTCAATTGATAATTAACTTTGTTCTTCGTTTTCTTGTTGTTTTGATAAATGTTGCATGTGTATATTAATTGAATTTTGGATTTTTTGAGGTATAGGCATAATCAGGGCAGTCTAGACGATACACTATGGAATCTACTTGTTATTAATTTGTAAATTTGCTGGGGTTTGTGAAGGCATGACTTGAATTTAGATTGCAGTTGAGTCAAAACCTTAGTTGGAAATAAGAATAATAGAATTTAGAAAGCATTTATATAGCATTCATCTCTGTACAGTGCAGGCGCTAAGGAGTTTGTCATCTGTCAGCATCACCAGATGTGGTGTTGGCTTCTGCAGGTAGTAACACAGAGTGTTGGGTATTGTTTTTGACCAGTGCTATAACTTCCCTTTATCACAAACAAGAGTTGTTGAAGAATCAGTGTAAAGAAGGAAAAACTCACTTTTCTTCTTGTCATTTGAAAAACTGATCTAAAAATTTTTTGCTAAAATTATTATGATATGAAGAAAACAGTTTCCTTATACAATGATTTTTTTTTGTAATTTTTTATATTGAACATTTCAAACAGAGAGTGTAAAAGTCATTTATTCCTTTCTGAGCTGCGTGTTCAACATCCTTGTGCCTGGCAAAGGGAAATAACAAGGCTGGTAAAAAACAATCCCTAGTCTCCTCCATTTCGTTCAATCTTCACTTAAGCCAGTTACAATCTGTTATATGGCAGACCCAATTGAGACACTGACAGATGTTTCAGCATCCTTTCTCAACTCCTTCTGACTGAACAAATGTTGAAAGACTTGCCATGCTGCATGTTTTATACTGAAATTGTCCAACTTCAAGATTTCTTATTTTTTCCAGATACTGGGCCAAGTCAGGAGGACAGTGAAATAGCACATTTGGATAGAATCTTTATGCAGAATGAATTTCTCAGGATCATGCAAGAAAGATTCTTATCTGGAGAAGACCATAACTTTGACTATAGGTGAACTATTGTAAACAATGTCACTTCTAATTCATATTGTGAAATAGTTTATTTTTGTTGAAATGTTTACTCTTATCTATGTTAAGCTCAAGTTTCAGCATTCTTACACTTTATACCTAATATTAAAACAAGTACTTTAAACATTTGCTGAAGCCCAGGATGTATAGATTCTCCCAGAATAGCTGTAGTTTCTATTGTCGTGGAGGAAAATCATTATGATTATTTTGGTGTGACCATGGAAGCTTCATCCATTAATCTGCTTGGAGAGAACAGATGTGAATTTTAAAGGAAGTCAGTCAGATGGCATGGCAAACTCCGTGGGGTTCTTTTTTTTTTTTTTTTTTTGGTTAAATATTATCTTTTATTTATTTTTCTTATTTTCAGATGGAAAAAGCAAAGTTACAACTCTTTGAAATTGCATCTATCCCACTAAATCAGTTAAACAAGTTGTCTGTCTCAGAATAAAATAATAATTTAGTGGTGAAAAACATAATATGTAGAATGATCAAGAATTGCTATTTGCCAACATAGAAAACAAAAATGCTTTTAGATACAGGAAAGTATATAGGAACCATGGATATATCTTATTTCCAGTTCAGGCATTTCAGTGTTCATCAAAGCATAAACTGATCAGAACGTAGCTAGATTATTTTCAGCACCAAGAAAGAATAGTAACCACATTTTTTACCCTTTGTTTTGTCAACACAGTAAAGTGGACAACAATGCAGCCTATGATTCATTGGACATTGTGGGACAGGATGCTGAAGAGAAATATTTTGATGCCGACGACAGTCTAGACGATTTCAGTGATAGTGAGACGATGAATGGAGAGAGGATGCCAGCCTGTGATAGTTATATCAGTAGGCGATTGGAGGGAATGGAGCTGAGATCTGAGGCGGACTATGTTGGCAAAGATAGGTGTGAAGACAATGAAAGAAGTAGCTCAGCAGGCATGGATGTTGTGGAAGACTACATGACTTATGTTCCATCAGAAGAACTTTTGAAGCAAACTCAGTGTGAAGCATAACACAGGCATATATAATGAGAGAGAGAGAGAAAGATTGCATGAATTTGAATGGTTTGTGGAAGAAGCACAGTTTTTGTATTAGTTCATTTTTTTGTTTATTTAGGCTTAATGTTGTACTAGCATGTAGCATTTTATGCTGTGATATAATGCAGCTTCCTTGCAGTGCAAAACAAACTATTAATCTATGTTTGTGGCATGAGAATGTAATGTACTGTGAAAGAAAAGATACACGGAAAGATTTCATTCAGATTACTGTGTACCCAAGTCTGTAATGACAGATATAAAATGTGATAGACTTTTAGTTAACAATTCCTCAATCATATTGTTTTGAACAGCAGTGTTTTTATTTTCTGTGCATTATTGTCATCACAATGAGATATTTTCTTTGGAGAATGGGGATTAAATGAGCCATTTTTTTCACCTAGCTAAGTTACTTTCCTTTGCCAGGTATAGACATTCTAAAGTGAAGGATTTTGAAGCATGTGAAGAAAAAAAAAATCATCACTATGAGATAAAATCATAATCTGGTGAATTCTTTAGAATTTTACATTATTTATATTTTAAAAAGCAAGAGAAAAGGTTATTTTTGTTGTTTTTTTTTTTTAATGCAATGCTTATGTTATGTTATACAGTGGTCTCCATCTAAGAACTCGGTCATCGGGAGACAAAAAAAGCGGGCTCATAGGCGGACGGGTTCTTAGGCGGATTGAAAAGTTACGCAACCCGTCTGACCATAGATTGTCTTCACTACTATGATAGTTGATCGTTACCGTTAGTTAAAGATTTATCTATGCGAATAAGTACAGCCTTCTTCCCTGTATGTATGTTATAATTAGATATAGCCATTCCTGATCTCTTTTAGCATATAATTACACCAATATTGCCCAGCGTTTATATGCCGTGTGAGTTTTCACATAACGGTATCATTGCTGAAAACATGATACAGTTGTATTGTTATGTTATCCCGCGGATAATCGCACAAGTGACCCAAGTGTTTACAGACTGAGCAAAGTTGCAGAACAGCTGACCAGCCAGGAGGCTAAACTTACTCTCCCTTATCCATAGAGCCAATCACAGGTGCTATCCCACATGTTGTCAAACAAAGAGATGGTTACCTATTAGTCAACAACGTGGCCTGATTATGCAGTCATATGTCAACCTTTGTCTGCTGTTCTCTCCACCCCACATTTTACTGCACATCTAGCACTGTACATTTCTCTCAAGTGGACAGTATGGTGTGGAATCATACCATAAGTACTCGGGTGTCTTGGCCCGACACCGGGCTCTTAGGTGGATTTTTTTTATTTGGGAGCGCCCAGAGCGGGTTTTTAGAGGGGCAAATTATAGAGGAAAAATTCTGTTTCGCAGCAGAGGGGAGTTCTTAGGCAGACCGGGCTCTTAGGCGGACGGTTCTTAGGTGGAGACCACTGTACTTCATGTTTCTGATAAGTGGAACTAATCTGGCCTATGGTCAAAATTACTCATTTCTTATTACGTCTGCAAACTCAATTGTATAGCAGTTAGTTCATCAACTGAATTTCACCATTATTGTTTGAGCCATTAAGGACCCATCATATCTTCAGCCCAAACTTCAGTTTCAACTTGACATTAAACTATCAGCAAAACTGCATATCGCACCACTCATTTGCTGCCTACTTACACCAAGAAATTCTACCTGCCAAGCACAGGATTAATAGCGATGTGCAACAGCTTTTCTGTGTATCAGCATTTGACCCGTGGCAGCCGGCTTGGCCAGGGTTAAGACTGGGAAGCACAAGCTAATTGCTGTGGCATAGTGAAACTGTGTGTTTTTAACATGAAAACAAAAATGAAACAAAAGCAGCAGGAAACAGTAAGACAAAATATAAACATAGAGACAAATATCTGAATTTTCCTGTGGTAAGTTTTTTCTAATGATATGTCTCTGGTGACAAAAAAGATAACACTAGTTCCAAAATGGGTAAAAGGCATTAAATTTTATAATTCGTTTTACCTTTTTTAACTCCATTTGTCATACTTACGTCACAAATTTTTTCCGTTTTGAAAGATTATTTAGAAAGAAAAGGATTTAACCTGCTAAACTGTGGTTTAAAAAAGTCTGTCACAAACCTGGTTTTGACACAGTCAGACGTTTAAACACTAGGATCTTTTAAATAGTGAACTCTCCATGCTGATCTCTGAGAATTGCCGCAAAGGCGTGTCTGTGCACTCAGTGAACACAACTCACCATCAGTTGCAAGTACTGTGAAAGAGTTGAAACAACAAAATTGCATTATTTGCAGCATGCTCTGACATGAAGATGGTATAGATATCGCACATCATTCACATATTACATCAATAGACACATCAATAAAATGCACAGGGAGAGGGAGAGAGGGCAAAATAAAAGCTAGGTATCAAATAGGAATACAGTATGAATAAGAGAGTGAGAGGGATGGATACAAAAGAGAATAAAGAGAAAAAAATGATAAATAGGGTACCTCAATGAAAGAGAGCTGTAACATTGACGCCTACATGTACAAGGTATACCTTTTATATGCTCGGAATAACCTATTTCTACTGGCCCTATTGGCTTCAAATTGGGCAGAATTGTAGGCTACATAAATGTTTTTACAAGATGGGGAAAATTTTTTCAGAACTTTTCGACAAAAATTACATGTTTTGTGACCAGAAGTGTGAGGTAATAAGCCTGTCTTAGAACATCAAAATCCAATGGTATCAGCCTAAGGAATTTTCATATTGTAGAAAGACTAACAAAGTATGCCCTTCCCCTGGAAGACCCTTCTCTGTAATTGTAAATGAAATCTAAACATAGAAGCTTTGCAAAATAAGAGACAGGAGTATAGCATATGAGGAAATATAGGAGGAACTTGTTTTTCATCCTCTGTTGTCTATAAAATATTTTATGAACACTGAAAGCTAAAGAAAGTCTATTCCCAGTGGGTATCCTGTATGTTGACTAAGGATCAGAAAAAGGCTAGGGTTGAATTTTGTCAAAACATGCTTAGAGAATATGATGAAAGCCGGTCATAGTCTGTGTATCAAGTCATAACTGAGATCAGATATGGGTGTACAATTACATCTTGAAAACAAGCAGCAAAGTATGTGGTGGTTGAATGCTGGAAATGCTCCACCTGTGAAATTTAAGCACTCTCAGAGCACTGGTAAAGTGATGGGAGCATTTTTTTTTTAAAATGCGGCCATATTATAACAATTCCTGTTAATGCCCTGTGATGTATCAGTAATTGTTTATCAAAAGCCTTCCGTGAGTGGGAACAAAAGCATCCAAGTACAGGCACTCGAGGACTTAGGCTGCACCACAGTAATACAAGTGCTGACACTGACAAAACATGCATAACTTTGGAGTATTTGGAAAGAGACAACATAAAATCTCTCCCTCACCTGCCTTACTCATCATCCTCGTGACTTTTGCTGATACATCAATTAAAGACCAAATGAGAGAGAAGTGATTCAGTGACAACAAAGAAGTGTTTTTTGTGTTCAGCAAAATAATTGAGGGGATACCTGCTGAGGAGTGGAGCCATTCCTTTGTCTCTTGGTTTAGAAAGATGCAATCATGCGTCAATGCTAATGGAGAGCACTTCGAGGAGTTATAAAAGTTTCAGTTCTCTAGACCCAGTAAATCATGATTGGCCTGAGCATATAAAATGTATACCGCGTATATGCTTTTATAGCATATGAATTTGGAATGGTAGTCTTCAGTGCCTCTTCAAATATTAACAGTGCAGTACATTACAAGCTCAGTCTTATGTTTACCACAATATTGCTTCAATCAGTTTTGTTTTGTGAGTTCTCTGTTGATAGCACAACCTCTGCAGGCATGAGCACTTTATTCACATAGTAACTGTGCTGATGAAGCGAATGCAGCATAATGAACAAAGCCTACACGAAGAATGAATGATTGTTCACAACTGGCTTTCTAATTTAGTGATGGACATACAATGTTCATGCACTGCAGATTTCATGAGTCATGGATATTTAGTTAAAATGAAAAAAAAAAAGATTCTTTGTTCCTAACAGTAAGGAGATTTTGATCATTAAATATTAAAAGGAATTTACACTGTATTTTAAATGAGCTCAGTTAGCATAACTAAATATAATACACCAACCCCAGTTACACTGGAGGAAAAAGGAAAATTGTGAGAGTGCATTACTGATCACAAGATGATGTTTACTTCAGATATAATCTGAGAATAATGGGCCGAAAATATGATATCATGGTGAGACCGTCCTTTGATATGGTGAGAGGAGAATTCCCCTCAAATGTTCAATTGATGAGTTTTCATGCTGCAACCAGTGGACTCAAAGCGCTCGAGACCATGTTTGCACAACTGTACTTTATATTCAGTGATAGTTGTTGTTTTACAAAAAAAAGCAATAAAAAGGAACATATAAGTGTAGACTTGGCTAATTTTGGTGCAGTTACAGTTTAGATTTGATCAGTTTTTTAACGTGTTTTGGCACTATCTTTTTTCCATCTGCTAGACACAGCTCAAAGGAAGAATGGCAATATGTTAGTGACACTGCACTGTCCGCAAAGGATAGGCAGAACTGCTGCCAAAAAATAAGCTGACTAAATATTTTGGTGACCTGACAGTTTGGAATGAAATGTCTTGGTTTTTGTCATCCACATTGCAATGCTGCCTTGTGGTTTTCCTGTTTTCATTAACATTAACAGTTTATAGACTGTAGGTTTATAGGGCCTTTTAGAGACCTGACAAGCTAGTGATTTTTGCTGCAGTTTGGTTGCTCAACCCTTCGGAGAACGCATCAGTGTTATTCCATTCTTATGGGTTGGACGTGTTCGGTGTCCAAATCATGGTTGGGTTCATCGGTTACAGGAAGTAAGCAGATGGTGTGGGGAATATTAGGATATAGTTATGTGGATCTTCATGTTTCAGGAAGGGCTAGTCTTCCTTAGAAATCATTGTTTAATTATTGCTTGATGAGTGCCATAACTCGAAAAGATAATGGAGTCACAGTGTACTGTGCAGTGTGATGTTGGTGGCTTAGTGATCAGGCAGGACTTGGGATCAGAAAGTCCTAGGCTTGAATCAGAAGAGGGTCTGATATTTTGTCCTTGGTAAAGACAATTTACACACATTTTCTGATTCCACTTAGGTTGAAATCATTAGGGACTACAGGCACAGAATACTCTTGTTAGACTGATAAGGAGTTGAACATCCAATAGATAGGTGCTTTGTATCTTTTCAGGAATTGTTGGAGTAATAAAACATGTAGGTTATTAAGTACTTAGAACCTGTACTATACGTGAATTAGCCTGTATAGGCTACATGTAGATGCCATCTCTTATCATTTCCTTACAAGGGATAGATTCTTGATCAAATGGATATTAAAAGAAATGTCTGTTGAATTAAAGCTGATCTTTTTGTTTCAAGTCATCATGTCATTGCCCAATATCATATAGACATTATGAGGAGTTAGTTGCATCAATTTGTTGATGTCAGAAAAGGTTGTACCATTAGAACACCTTTTGAATGTCTTTTGCTGATCATGATAACTTTGCTTTTAAAGGAAAATGTATCCCAGTTGAATATTTTGTTTACATATTTAATGTATAAGTTACATGTTGTATTTATAAATTTTAGATTCCAAATGAACAGGTTTTCTAAAGACACCTATCATGGTTACAAATCAAAATGTGGTCAAACATTATTGTGTAAACTTGAACAATATTAGCTGTAACATTACTGTGCATACTATGTAACATTGTTTCTACATATTATGTAAATAAAAATGTGAGTAAGATTTGATAATTGTGCCTGTGCATTAAAATATTTTGTGTTTGTTTTGTAAATTTTACTTAGCTTGAAAATTTTCTACTCATGCCAAAGACATATTAAGGAATTCTCATGTGAATGGACATTTTTCAGCAATAGCTGTTAAATGGAGGAGATCTGATTTAGATTATTGGAAAATTACTGAGGTAGTGGAGAATAACTTTGATAATTGATGAGTAGAAGTGTTCATTTTGGGGCATGATTGTACACAATAGTTATGACAAGACATTATTCCTTATAAACTGGTATTTTAGAAGTAGATGCCCTTATCTTCAACATAAACAAAAACAAACAAACAAAAAATTAACAAATAAAAAATAAAAATGTTTGAAAAATAATACTAAGCAATGAACAAACTTTAACAAAATCTCAGAAAAACCACAACTTGTAGAGTTGATCAATTTAAGACAGTTATTCCTAAGGTGAGTCATTTTGAATGTAGCAGTGACATTGCAATTTCAGTATTGAACAAGGTAGACAATCTTATAAAATCCAAAACTATAAAGTCCGTTTCATTTCCAGACCAAATGCTTAGAGGCCTATGTATACATGTAATGAGTTGACAAAAATTAACATGGGACATAGCCAGGAAGGCTGATCAACGACCTCCCAGATTTCCACTCCAAGTCCTGGGTGCCGTTCGCTAGGCAGAAGCCAGTTGTGAAATCAAGTACAGGTGGAGGGGTTGCAGTGACCTCCTCTTAAGAACAACAACCACACATGGGCTCCACATATGGTAGGGCCAGACATTGCCCCTCAGAGTCTTGGGATGGGGGAAGGGCCAGGTTGTGCAGATTCAAGGAGTCAGCCTCAGGAATCACAGCAGATAGAAGTGCAAGAACAAGATGACTGGAACAAATCCTTTACACAGAAGTCTAATGCAAAATGCACAGAACTGATAATGAAATTGTGATTTTGTAGCCAGTGGAGATAACAAAAAGGTTAGAGGAGAACAAATAGCAGAATGGAATAACTAACCCTCTAAAATCTAAAGTTTGATATTTGATATAAGATAAGGAGTGTCTTCAAAAGAATGAATGTAAGAACAAGCTGGGTGTTTTATGTGGGAAAATAATTTTAGAGCACAGAATTTTTACGGAAGATAAATTCAACTCTGTTTTAGGATGGATAATTCTATGATTTTGATTTTTTTAAAAGGTGCTTTGGGTCTTGCAGATTCAGGATTAATATTAATTGTCTCTGCGCATGCAACACAAAAATCAAGTGTATAGAACTTGCAGAAGAGGGGAAAAAAAGCACTTCACTAATTAAAATTATCTTTTTCAGGATCATAAAATAGTGTAGGCAAAATGTTGTCCTATGTTTACACTGACATAGATATGAGTATATATATACATGTATTATTATTCAGTGGTGATAAACACTGCAGTGAAGAAGACCTAGAGAGAACACTCAGCCTAAGGCTATGAGTTGTTAATGCATTTCTTCACTCAAAATATTAGAAGAAATACTAATTATATTGTTTCCTTAAGGAATTTCCATCTTAAAGTTGTTTACCACTGAGATGTTGTATTGGTCTTCATGGCTAATAGAGGCTTTCTGTCATTATGTAAACACAGACCACATGAGAAAATATGACAATAAGAAAGATTAAGCTAGTAGAATGGCCACTTGGCAGTAACCAGATGGTTGGTTATAAAAATAGTAACCCATCCATCTATTATTTAATAGTTTTCAGTGGATCACAAATTCCCTCCAGACTCACCTATCCTGCCCTTTCTATTTACTTCTTTCAATTTCATGCCAAGCCAGTTGTGCCTCCTTTTATCTCAGCTTCTATTTCAAGGTTATTTCTTGGACATCAACTGAACCTTGCTACCTATGTGTTCTATGCTGGTATTGTTAAGTTTCTTCTAAAATACATGATTTTCAAAAGGCGTGACCAATCAAGCACATTTATTTCAGTTTAGATCAGTTCCTGATGGTTTTCAACTGATCTTTATTGGCAGTCATGTCCTTCCAGTAATTCTTCATCTTCAACACAAGGTAATGAAAGCCAAGCGTTTTCCAATGCAAAAGTCTTATTAAGCCTCTAAGTTTTAGAGCAGTACAATAACTCAGACTAAGTGTTGGTGTTAAAATAACCAGAGCTGAGCCTTTAAATGGAGAATTTGGTTTGACCATAATTTCTTTCTTTGCTGTGAAAGCTTGTCCTGCCTTCTGTTATTCTCGTTATGATGTCTTTGTCAACTCTATTCTTGTTAGTCTATAGTACTGCCTTACTAACAAAATCATTTTACTTCCACCAATGTTTTGCCTTTCAGTGTCTCAGATTCACAGGGTAGATAAATGCAATGGAATATGAAGGAGAAATTAAAACGTGATATAATGGAAAATTCTTTGTATATTATACTATAGTAAACATCAGAAATTAAAACGTGATATAATGGAAAATTCTTTGTATAATATAGTATAGTAAACATCAGTAATGAGATTTGGGATAGCTTAGAAAGACAACACTGGTACAAAGAAATGACATTGTAAATGACATACATTGAGAAAAGTCAGGCAGTCATACCACAAGATAAGCTTTATGATGGAATCCAAATGATATGAGATAGAGAATGCATCTGTGTGAGAGAGAGCAGTTACAAGATATACCTTTCTTAGGTTTGGACTATCCATGTTCTCGTGGTCCAAGAGAGCTGAAACTTTTACAACTTCTTAAAGTACTCTCCATTAGCAACATAGTGCATGGCTGCATCTTCCCAAGCTAAGAGACAAAGGAATGGCTCCACTCCTCAGCAGGTATCCCCTCATTTATTTTGACGAACACTAAAAACTCTTCTTCGTGTCACTGAGTTGCTTCCCTCTCATTTGATCTTTGACTGACAGGAGTAAGAAAAAGTCACAAGGAGCTGGGTCCGATAAGTAAGACAGGTGTGGGTAAGATTTTACATTTTCTCTCCACAGTCCAAAGTTATGCTCTGTGAGCACTTGCATTATTGTGGTTCAGCTTAAGCACTCAAGTGCCTGTCCTCAGATGCTTTTGTGCCCACTCGTGGAAGGCCTTTGGTAAACACTTATTGATATATCACAGGGCAGTAACAGTCCTTAACTCTTCTACAGGAATTGTTGTAATAGAGCCACATTTTTTTTTTAAATGTCACCATCATTTTACCAGCGGCCTGAGATCACTGAAGTTTCACAGGTGGAGCATTTCCAACACCCACCCAATACATGCTTTGTCGCTTGCTTTCAGGATTGTAATTGTACATCCATATCCCGTCTCCTGTCATGTCCTTACACACAGTCTTTGTTTGATCAGTCTTCATCATATTCTCTAAGCATGTTTTGACGAAATTCAACTTTAACCCTTTTCTGATCCTCGGCCATATACGTGTATTTGGGATACCCAATGGGCACAGACCTTCCTTAGCTTTAAGTGTTCATGTTAAATTTCCTTATATGTTATTCTACTGTGTCTATCCATCAACTTTCACAGACCTTCTATGTTTTCATCTGTAATACTGAGACGAGTCTACTTTGGTGATCTTTCTGCTACATGAAAATTCCTGATACCATTTGTAAACAGTTGATTTGGAAGGATCCCACTCTCAAACATTGCTGTTACTGTTAGCTGAACCAGACATTGCATAGCAGTTAAACCCCTTTTGTAATCATACAAAATCATTGCTATAAAATCACTAGTGTCTAGCTCCATTTTGATGTTGAAGACAGCCTTACTTCACATCACACTTCCAGTCATAAAACAAGTCACCTTTGATGAAAAACTATGAAAAAATTTCACGATCTTACAAAGCATTAATACAAACCAAATTTGAAGCCAAGAGGACCAGTAGAAAACGTTAGTCCGAGCATATAAAATGTATGCCTTGTACTTATGGGATGAAATGTTATAGTTTACATATCTGAAGATGGGGCTGAGTGAAGGTCTTTGATCTGGGTCCCAAACACTAGATGATGATGATGATCATGACAATAAAGAATGAGTAAATGATCAGAAGGGAAGAAAAAAAAAGAATCATTGAATTAAAATGCAATCATAAGAAAAAGCAATAAAACAAAAAATCTCACACAAATGCTTGGCATTTAAATATTATATTTAATTCTTATTTTTCTGAGTCAGTACTGAAGGACATGAAGAAGAAAAATAACATTATTATCTTTGCAATATGCATATGTGCTTGTATCAAAATATTTACATGAAAATATTTGTATCTCAATTGTCCATTTTTAAAATCATGCAAGTTTTCAGCTTATAAAGAATCAATCTCAATATATTAACACATGAATAATAAGATGAAATATTGGACACCCACAATTACTAGTTAAGCTGTTAACACTAATTTCAGTCAATGGTATAGAATGTAAACCTTCCCAGCTATTTTCCCATGAAAAGAAGTTATTACAACAAATCAACAGCTTCCTGTGGATAAGGCATAAAAATATAGGAATTTCCTTCCATAGTCAAAGTCAAAGGCACTAGGTTCTTATAAAATGTTCATCATTCTAAGAACATGTCCTGTGAAGTTTGTCAGATCTCTCCCACCTGCACTGTTAAAATCAAATCTTATTCAACAGGAAACTAAAAATTAAAAATACCCAACAATCCTGACCTGTCAAGTTACCAGCTTTTTTTTTTTTTTTTTCCACAACAATAAGTGACATACAAGGAACAAATCAAAAAAAAAATGGACACAAATCAGTACAGCTTAGATCAAGATAAATTACAATAAAAGCCTCATGAGATTCTGAGAGTGCAAACTTTGCCAAACAAATGGAATCACTTTTTCACGGCAGGAGATCTTCATTGTGGATTTCTGTGATGCTTTAACCAAGAAATTTACAAGGTCTGTGAAGTTTTACTCTGACCATCAGGACTAATGAAGACAATTATTCTTGTCCAGGGAAATGCACCACATTTAATTGTAACACCAAATGACCTTCTTCTTGGGAGTATAGAGAGATTTTGACTCTAAAATCAACACTCACTATGGATGAACAGGTAATGAGATCAAAACCAGTATTAGAAAAAGAGTGTTCATCTTTGCTAGACAGTAATACGAATGTGGAACATGTAACTGACCGTTAAATCCAAAATTAAAGTCTGTGAAGTGTATGTACTGGGCACACTCCTATCTAGCTGAGACATGACACCTCTCATGAAGAACTTGACCATCCTGCATGCCTAAATATATATATTCACCTTTGGAGAATGCATGTGTACTTGGTATCAGTTAGCAAGATATGAAAATCTACATATATCTACAAGATTTTTAGAGAGAGAACTGTTACCAAGTTTAAAGAATAAAATCAGTGAGAGATCATTTGTTGGCTTGATCATGTAAGACATTGAAGATTATTATCTATTCTATGATGAACTGAAGAATGCTCCAGGTCCAAAAGGAAGATCACATGTGTGATTCTTTATTATTTGCAAGGCCAACCTGGAAAGACTCAAAATTGACCCTCATATACTATAAAACAACTGAAGATACACATCTGTCTGATGATGATCACTCCACTGGCTCATTTCAAATTTGATGAAGAACTACTGTGGGCCACAATATGAGCAAAAAAGAGGATGCAGAAAACAATTCAGACCAAGACATATACACAGCCTTCCACCTGCAAATACTGCAGAAGGCCATGCCCATTTAACAATGGTTCAACGATAGATTCAATCATGAAAGTGAAAGGCAAACAGGAGTAGAATAAGACATCTAACTTAACGCTTGCCATAATGGCACCTATGCAGAAATACAGAGCCATAATAGTATCAGTGTCATGAGAGTCTAACAATATGCAACCTGCACAACTGGATGCTCAGTTATAATTCTCAAGGGTGCAAAGAAATATAATTCGGCTTTCAATTTTTTGTGTACTTTTCTAACAGAAATATATTTGTGCGGTAAAATGGAATGTAAGAAAATACCGCATGTCAGTTTGGGCTAATATTTTTCCATGGATTATCAGGCATTCAATTACTGTAAACAATTATACATAACACATAGTCTAGACAATCATCGTAGGGAAAGCAGGAACATTCATAATTAATAGAGTAAAGGCACCGTATGCGGCTGATCAAACCATGCGGCCACATTTCTTCTCCTTGTCATTATGTCCCATTCCTGGCTGTTTTAAAGCTGAATTTGAGTTCAAACTCCAAAGTGTTCTCTCACCTGATCAAAACAACCACTCACAGACATACACAATTCAAACAAATTGACTTTCTTGTATTTCTTCTTTAACTCTTTTACTTTAAATCATCCATGTTTTGTTTACTTACTTCCTTGCCTTCCTTCTTCTGACTGAGAAGATGATGATGATCAGTATGAGGAATTCTTGGAGTTCATGAAAGAAACTGAGAAAGATAATGAGCTTGAAGAAATGGAACAAAATGTTCATGAAGTCTCACAGCAGGTAAAAGAGAATATGCAAGGAAAGGAAGCATTGGCACCAGGAATAAATGGAATGCCAGAGAATCAAAACATAATGAAATACTACACATTTCTGAAAAATAACATGACAGACATACTCTAACTGGCTTACTGTTGGAAATGCAGAGTCTCCAGTATTCTATGTTACATGAATCTGAAACAAATTTGAATGCTAATCTAAATCTGCAGACTAGAGCGATGAACAAAAAGAACAGTCAACTAACAATGCAATAACATAAATAAATGAGAACAGAAGCATCTCCAATCTGTTTTGATTCTGCATGAAAGTAAAACAGGCTTTTGATTCAAAAGCATCTGGATTTATATGCATCTGTTCATCAAAAGTTACCTGCATATTTAACCAATATTTGTTAAGAACAGCATCCTATCATTTGATCTGATGAGCTAATTTCATTTGTTTTCCAGTTAATTTTGTGTGTTCTTTTAAAATAAGGTTTAATCTTGATCTCTGTCTGACTTCTATTTCCTGTTCTCTGCAGTTTCTGGTCCTTTGCAATGTCTTAAGTCCCTATCACATAGAGATGCCCATTGTTGTCGTATGATTTGATCCAGGCCACACGAAATGACCTATGTGCCCACTTGGAGGTCCCCTAATCACACAGGGGCTCTATAGTATATTCTCTTCACAAAGTGTCTGAAATTCAACAGTGCCTGCTGGCAATTGCAAACTGTGTTCATATGATGGAATACTATTAATAACTAGACCTGGGATGCCTGTAATATGTTCTTAGATGCCATGGACCAAATTGAGCGAGACGAACGTTGCTCAAATATGGGAATCGACCTGGCTCTAGAAAGAAGCAAGTATGGCAAAAAAAAAGTCACTAAAAACAAGGGGTGGGTAAGAAATTTAAGACTGAAACTCTTCACTTACCGGTCTGATATTCTGTGCTCGCAACCTGTGAAACATTCTTGGCCCAGAATCTTCTCTAGATTTTTGTACGCTCAGTCCTTTGTAAAAAATCTGCATCTTAAAAATGAGTGCTGCACACTTTGTAAGTTCACGTGAATTTGGATTGCAAAGAATCAGCATGGACGAAAAAGATGAGACATCTTTCTACTCAACAAAATCACATGCACTTTTTAGCTGAGTTAGTAAATGTTCAGATTTGACTCCATTTTTTCGTTCTTCTTTCTGCTCTTGTCTTGTCATCTGTCCACATATTTCTCTAATCATCCTTTATCTCTGAATGCCATTAAGTCTACAGTAAAATATTATATCTCTTAATTAATGTAGACACAATATGGACTAAGCCTCACTCCTAAATTTAAGATGAATGTGCTGATTTAAACTGTGGCCATCTTTGAATCTCTCAGTGTTAGAATGGGTTATATTCTTTTATTACAGTGGAGAAGACGTGACTGGCTACAATAAGTGGAGTAAGCTCGGCTTGGTGGATCCCCAAAACTTTTGTTTTAAATCATCAATATTTTCTTTTCTTCCTTTATTGCTTTCACTCTTTCCACTGATTCACTGATTAGCATCAGGCTTAATGTGTGGTAAATTTCAGTAGGCCTTCCTTTAGCATCCTCTACATATCAACTGTTACCATTGTTTTATTATTATTTTGCTTTTCTCTGTAATTAAATCATTAACACTACTCACCACTATTATTATTTGGAGGGCATCTAGGTTCAATAGGCTATAAATTTATTTAAGTCTGTCACTCATAGTGAGGAGTTCTGGACATAAATTTCCTACCCACCTCATGTTTCTAATGTTTTTTGGCTGTATGCATTTCCTTCCATAGTGCAGTTGAGTCCCTGACTTGGAGCACTGACACTCGGCTCAAACTGGGCCGAAGTTACCCAGGCGCATCGGGTGTATTTAATAGTATGTCTTTGGTTCATACAATGTCTCAATAGCTATAGTATGCCAGGAACAAAAAAGCAAATTGGCTGCCATAATAAATATGGATTTTAGAGTTAAAAATGTGACAAGTGGCTGCCTATAGTGCCTTTACTCTATGTGGATATCACAGTTGTGTACAATCTTGAGCTTCAACAAAGTATATAGCTGGGTTCATTCTTACACCCTCTGATGTATTTTCTTGTAGAAAAACATGTTGTAACTGATTTTGCTGATAATTTACAAATATTAATTGAGACAGCAAGCTCGTGCTCTAAAATCTGAGGTTCACACTTCCAGTGAAAACCTTTTTCATGCCCCAACAACAGTCACCTCTCTCCTCTTCCTTTCTCAATGACATTTCAAAACAGATGCAGAATTTTGTTGCCATTTCCAGACAAATGTAAACACCTTTCACAATCAAACAAAGCATAGAAAAGCAGAATTTTGACACTAACATGCTGTCTGACTGCATGTACAAAAGTGAGGTGTGCATCACTGAAAGTGGTAGCAAAAACCTTTCATGTCTGCCCTCAAAGAAGGTGCCAAGGCATAAGAAAAAAGAAGGACATAAATCTATGCTGTTACGCTCTCTGAATCATGACATATTCATTCAAAACATTCATGCAAATTTCATCTCAAATCTTGGTAAGGATAATTAAAGAAAGTGACAATCTGTCTATGACAGTCTTCATTAACAGTCTCCTTACAACAGCTTTTGTGTTACTGAATAGTTGCTAAACATCACTCCTTTGCTGGTGGAGCTGATAAATAAAAGTCCTGAGATAATTTGTATGATAACTTTATAAACATAAATAAATCTTGATTCAGAACATGATAATGAGAATAAAAAAAAAAAAATACAAGTAGATCTGAATCACACATTTCAGAGATTCTTAGACATATAATTACAGTATATATCCTGAGATGAATCACCACATTATTGTCTGAAAAACAACCATCTTTGGGTGTACCATATTGGGATCACAAAATATTTCTGATGTTATCCGTTTTAACATAAACACTGAAATATTGAACACTTAACTACAGAAATAGAGTCATATATTATGTAACACAATGACATGTGAATTTTGTTTCATACTGATTTGAGGCAATGAGGATAGGGGGGCAGGTCCTATTCTGAAAGTGATTTTGCAAACTAACACAGCTAAACAATTTTCACCTGATACTTAAATGTAACAGGTGAAAAGCAGTGGAAAACTGATGAAAAAAATGTTGATGACATGCTACCATGAAATGCCGGCATATTTAATTTCAAGCCTGAAAAAAACTTGTTTTCAAAAGCAAATAATTGTCTCGCAGCCAGTCAAAATGAATCATATGTCAATTTTCCACCAAATTAAGTTATTTGTATCATATGAAACATTACTTCATACATTTTTATGTGATGAAAAATATCACAACTTGAAAAGATAGTGGGTGATTCCTCAGCACTGCCTAAAATCAGGAGAAAAATCAGCAAAAATGAATAATTTAGCACATAGCTCTAATATTCATCTCACAAGCATCCTGATATATTTACTACCTGCCTATAACAGCAAAATGTTCCTATTCAGAGGTGAGTGTATTTTCAATGTCTGCAGTATGAAAACACCTTTATCATATTCAATCCCCAATTTGTCTGTTAAAGTCTAGCGACTCAGATTCATTCTGATCAGCTGTGAGACAATTTTTACTGAATTTGTTCCAGAGTGATACAAATGTCTCATTTCCCAGCTTAAACCAAAGCAGGCATTGATTTGCTCTTATCTGCAATAGATTTTGTTTCACAGAGCTATGAAAATTGTATATGTAGCTAAAGTACAATGATGAAATAACTGTATTCTCTAAAAATTATAGAAAATAGGTAGTAACCCATCTAGTCTGTTTTGTTTCAAACTGCACATGTTTGAGCTATGCCAAATTGCAAATAAATCAGTAGATAAATAAAAGGGCTGTTTACAAAAAACTGTTCATAACATGTATTTTTAAAGAATCACACCTGAAGTTTTACACACTTTCTTTTTCTCAATTTCTAGTTATAACAGCCGTAGAAATTTGGTAAGTGTTCCAACAGTTTGTATGCTGCCTTCATTAGCTCTGGTAACCAACTTTGACAAACAAATATTATCTATAATAATATTGCTATAAAGACTCCACGGCCATAAACAGTTTTGACCATGACAGACGAAATGTGTGTTTGTATTTCTGTTTCATGTTTACTTTCCTCCCAATGGGAACAAAAAAGCTAGACTGACATGGGAAGAACATTGATATCAAGGATATCAAAGGCAAAATTTTATGTAGGGATGACTGAAATTCTTAAAAAGCACATGATACTCCTTACTTTAAACATCCTTGATCTCTACTAATGATTGTTAGCAACATATCTCCTGAGTTTTTGTGCACAGATCAAGATCTAATAATTTTTATTTGTATCTGAGTTCCATTTCTGGGACAATAAAGAACAGGCAGGACAAGGTTGACCTTGTAAATATCGTAGGTTGCATAACACAAACAACAGAAAAGACTGGCTCACTGGTACATGCATTTCCACACATCTGTCGATATATGGCAGAAACTGCCCAATTACTTCAGTTATTTTTCCACACAGTCCAACAGATGCCTCTGGTTTTCAAGTAGAATGGGATGTTGAATTTTCTCGCTCCAAGCACTTGTTCTAGTCAGATACTTGACTGTCCTATCCATCACCTGAGCTTGTGCTGACACCTTTGACAGCCATCTGGGCCAGATCCTGCAGTGTCTTGTCCATACTTAGCAAGTCAGCTCTCATGTTCTTGATCAGATTTGAGTACCACATGCTCATGAGCCGAACTTTAGGCATCACTGACAGAAGTTCTGGGACTCGATCATCTGGGTCAATGTTGTGACCTGGAGATTTGAATGCACTGTAGGCTAGATTTAAGAAGTATAAGACATATAAGCAGATATTCTTAGTTGCTAATGAACACATTCAAATTTCTTCAGTGTTTTTTCTTCTATCAAGATATCAGACACTGTGAATAGTGATAATTCTTACCCTAGCTAAAAATGTAACTGTTGAAGAAAAGTCACTGACAATTCTCAAGGTAATTTCAAGTGCAGACACAATAAGGCATTGCGAGTAGCCTATTCACTCCCAGTGCAAATCTCAGATCAATGCTGCATGTTTCTCACTTTTGACAACCATAAACATTTTGGAAAGTCTTCTGCATCAATAATTTTCATTGAAAAAAAAAAAAATAACCATTACTGACTTGAGTTATGAACCATTCCCTGATCTAAGACAACAGTATTAGTGATGAAGAAATGTATATTTAGCTAACATTATTGCTCTACTTCTTTGCATGCACATTGTCATCAATTACACAAGAGAAAAGTTGTTGATTTGCTTTACTGTTGACTATACTTACTATTGAGATAGTCACATAGGATTTCCATCATAATCTCTGTGTGCTCAGTTATTGAAGACATATCTTTAAAAACAGCATTTTCTGGAAACAGAAACATATCAGAAGAATATTAATGGCACAAGAAATAATGCTCACAAATGGAGACAAAAGTGCTCTGCCACTAAACATTGATCTCGAAAATATCAACAAATAAAAACAGAGACTTACTGGCCTTGAAAAATAAAAGTGTTTGAAATGCCAGTCTAATTCTGATCACTATAAATTTGGAGATGAAAATGAAGAGGAAAAAACATAAACGGTGACTTAAAAAAAACAAACTATAAAGTACTTAGCAACAATCAGCATGTCAGGATCTAGTCAAACATAAGCATTCTCATATGATCCATCGCTAAACAAGAGAAAATCTTATAGGTCAGGTGATGCAATGAGGAAAAAAAAAGCACACTTTGCAAATCTCTCTATACCATGTAGTGAATACAGTATATAAAAAAAATTACTCAAATATGGGGGCACAAAAACTTTCAGAGAATTTGGTTTAAAAAAGTATTTTTTTTACGCAAGAGAAGTGAATTGTAAAATCATATTGTAAATAAATGAAATGAATGAGTCTATCATGAAATAAGGTGATTGAAGAGCAGGATAGTAAAATATGACAGACAGCAAGCTTAGGATGGGTATCCATTTCAGATGCTATTGGACGCTTAAAACTCTTTATTCTTTGGTGAAATATACCAAAAGGCCAACATGATTAACATGATGTGCATTTAAAAATATTTCACACATAAATTTTTCATGTCAAATGCATGAGAGGTTGCAAATAATGAATATATAATCTCTTTTTATTCAAATAAATGCCTTATATTTTATTTATTTTCTGACAAACACCTGCAGGTTGTATGGAATATTTAAAAAGTGGTGGAAAAAAACACTGACACACTTGAGGTAAATGACTACATTACATTTCATTATAAATGTATCTTTCAACCTCCTTGGAGTGGGTATCTGGTAAATGACTCTTTGTTTGAGTTTGGATTTCCTGTCAAATTACCCTGTTGAAAGTAATCTCAGATTGAGAAAAAGGAAAACAGATTCTGCATTATTAGTGTTCATTCATTGAACAAGAAATTTACTAAAAAAATAAAAAGAAAACTTATTCAATGAGGCAATGTTTGGAAAAGTACTGAGCAATTATAAATTCATTGTTGTTTTGAAGATACAGTCTGCTGAATGTAACACCACCCACAAAAATGTTATAACAGATTTCAACAGTCCTTATTTGGCAATGAGTCATCTCCATTTACTTTATTTATTATAGAGGCAAGTTGCACCGAGGAAGACTATGTTGACAACCATTTATATTCGGCTTTCATCTGAAACACTATTCAATTCCACCAAATACCACATTAAATATGAACCCTGAATCTGATGCTGTTTTTACAGCAAGGGAAGCTCTTTCCAAAAAGCACAATCAGTGAGCCTCTCCAGAGAGACATAATTTGTTAACTTTTGGGACTGAAGCATGCAAAAACTTGTATGCATACACATAAATATATTCTTCAGTAATCAGAGAAACTTAAGTAAATGTTTGCTAATGCAATATACCTGTGCTTAAAATGTTCATAGTTGAAAGTATGGCCACTTCAGATTGATCCATGTGTAAATTGAAGATGCTGCTGCCCAGTTTGATGATGTGGTTGCGGAAAGGGCAGAGTGGATGTTCAGCAGGAAGTTTCCAGTTCCAGAAAAACTTGAACTTTTTTCGTACTGGATCAAACCATTCCTTTGATGCCATCAAGATCATATTGCCAAACAAGCGCGTGTTGTTGCCCAGTTTGACTCGGTCCTTGGGATCAAAAGTGTCAATATCTGAAATAGGGATGACATATGATGATGAATAAAAAAACAAGATATAATATATGCATCATCTCACAACTAAAGCACATATATGTAAATTAACTGGAAAGAGATACGAGAAATTATAAGATGTACTGTAGCACTTTGATCTATCATCAGAGGCAAGGACAAAGAATATGGAGAGTGGGGGTGCACATAGAGAAAAAGCAAAGAGAGGAGGTAGACAGAGAGTGAAAACTGAGGAGACAAAAACGAATCTATGAGAATGTGGGAACAATCTTTGCTCAACAGAAAATCCCCATAGTGTTGGACTAAATCTGTTCCACAGAAAATATAAAAATGCTGGGAAAAATTTAATCAATGAAACAATGTCGGCTACATGGAAACAATTTTGAGAAAAAATAATAAATGTATAATGTTAAAATAAATCAACAGAAATTGCAAAAATGATGGGATAAACCTGCTCAATAAAACAACAACAGCCCAAAAGAGGCTTTACCTTGAAAAGGGAACATTAAACAATAATAAAGATACAAATATGTATACTGAGATCAGCTACCTGGTAATTTGAGGACAAACTGAGCCTCTGCGTAGGTCTGTCTAGCCACTCGTTCCTGGAAATGTTTCCAGTGATCCCCATCTTCTCCTTGAGGAGGCCACACTTCTCTCTGGAAGAACAAGATCCAATAGGACAACAATTCATCAACTAAACAACTACTTAAACTCACAAATCTGTCTGTTCCAACCATCACCCATCCATTCATCAATCCATATGGTCACCTGTGCATCTGTCCATCTATTTTCCATTCACCCATCCATCCATCTATCCCTCCCTTGCTTCCTCCACCCACTCATCCATCTGTCTGTCCATCTGTCCATCCATCCATCCATCCACCCATCCATCCATCCATCCATCTATCCAACCATCCATCCATCCATCCATCCATCCATCCATCCATCCATCCATCCAACCACCCACCCATCCATCCATCCATCCATCCATCCATCCATCCATCCATCCATCCATCCATTCACCCATGCAACTATGGTTAAGAAGGAACCAGTTATTATTAGGTAGGTTTTGGAAGTTGATACATGAGCAGGTGATAAATACTCTGACAGAAATGGTTTCAGGTGTTCATTCAACTAGTCTTCCATTGTGGCATTTGAAAATTTTGTGAAAATAAAAGGAGCAGGAAGTAACTTTAGAATGTTGATGTTGATTGTTTCACATTAAATATTTATCCTTCGCACTTTCCAGTCGCTTACCATGAAAGATTTAAAATGTGAAAAACTTAGAGCAATCAATTTATCACAATATATCAGAAGATAATGATCAGTAATTTTGCGACTTCGCTGCTGGATGCTGAAAAAAAATAAAAAGACAGATAGGGAGATTGGAAGAAAAAAAAATGGGGAAAATGGTAGAAACTGATCCACAAAACTATCTCAAAGACCCCTTACTGAAGTTTTGAAAATTATTCATGCCCTACAATGAAACTTAATTTCCTTGGAGGATTCATAATGGTAACAAAAGCAGTAATTTCATCGTGGAGAATCATTACAAAATCTATACTCAATCTATCTTATTCCTACTGCAAATGAGGTGTAAAACATCCGGTGGTCATTTGGACTTGAAAACTATTCTAGGCATTGACTCGAAATTTGGCACAAAGAATGACAGTATCATGGTCATTGTTCCCATAAAATAAGTATACAAGACACTTATTGGCCTAGGCTTGAACATACGTATGGTGTTCTGAAAATGTAATGCTCAGTGGAAATATAAATTCACTAATAAGTAAAGTCTTGGGTCCCAAACAAAACCTATGTTCAGTCAGACGACCCATCCGTTCAAAATAGTATTATGTGCACACCTGACATCAATCATACCATCACAATTTACATTCACAACAGGTGTGATAGAATTATTCCCGGTTTTAGGATGATTTTGTGTTTCTTCAGCTTTCTTCGTTAGCTGGATTGGGCTGAGATAATCACTTGCAGAAGGTTGAAAGGCGTAATGAGAATGTAACGACATCAGACTTCATTTACAGTTTCTCAGAATGCTCAAAGTCTAGCCTATCTTCACGGCTGATCTTTACCAGGCATTGTCTTTGAGTTCTTTCATGTCTAGAAAGACATGGACAGAAAACAGCACATGGGGTATAACTTAAGAGTAACCGATGTTCATCATGTTTTCCCACACTGGAAGTGTATCATTGAAAAGTACAATTATCTGGGGTCATAGCCCACCTTGATATATAATACCAAAGGTGACGGATTGTAAAAATTCTCTCTTCCAATGACGAAAGCTAAAATGCTTTTGTCACACATATCTCGAAGTCTCTTATTAATTGGTGTCTTCTCCTTCCATTTTCACATTTATTTCAGTTCAGACCCCTGGTGGAGCATGAAGTTTGTCTGACTTCAGTCCTATCAGGCAAACACTGCACAGGCCTAACTATCAACTAACTGAGTTTAGGTGGCTGTTATGTTGTTTACATAGATTACTTGTGTATTTGTATGAAAGACTGCTCGATACATGAGTACTACATTCAATAAAAACTGCCAACAAAATCAGTCGAATTTGGTGATGTCACAAAATGTGTCCTCTGCCACCGTTATAATTACATTTGGCAAATGTTTTGGTTTAGTTACTGTATATGTCAATGGAATAGGCAATATGGAAACAATCTCTGTATATTTCTATTAAATCCTAGGGAAATATCACACTTGTAAGGCTTCAGACTTCAAACATTAAAAAAAAAAAAAGTCAATACAAAATGGATTCTGTGGACTAATTTAAGAGAAATGTACCAAAGAAGAATTTGGTCCATCAGTGGTATCAGCATTTATGCCAGGCCTAGAGCTATCAATATGCACAGCCTCACCAGACTTCAATGTCTTCATCATTTGGCATCACATTTGCTATATCAATGACATTCAAGCAATAAGCCATATCAGTATGAACATACATATTTATACATATACATATACACGCATGTACACAAACACACACACACACATACATAAATACATAAATACATACATACATACATACATACATACATACATACATACATATATACATACATACATACATATCAAGTTTTTTATTTCCAAAAACACAGATAATAATGTGCTGGCACAATACAAAAAGCAACGTA
>JBCEWB010535235.1:0-18812 GCA_039654565.1 Peronia peronii | reverse complement strand
ATAGATAGATAGATAGATAGATAGATAGATAGATAGATAGATAGATAGATAGATAGATAGATAGAGAGACAGAGAGAGAGACAGAGAGAGGGATGAAGGAGGAAACCGGGAATCGAGACAAACAGCGGGGCTGTCAGTGAGGACTCGACCTATGCAAACGCACTTACACGTACAAACTTCCTGGATATATTTCCGTTGTTTATATTTCAAACGGCTGGATGTTTTTTTGGTTTTTCTTTTTCCTTCTCTCGAACACTTCACACACAAAGAGAAGATGTACTTAAGCTTATAAAAACATATAAAAGAACGATGCGTTGTCGCAAATATGTACATGTAACACAGTTAAGTATATTATGTAGGCAAGACTAGTCGGTGTATATGACCATCATCCAATGCATAGTATAGGTAGATACGCATGTATACTCAGCATTATGTCAAATGTGCGGTAGTTACGAATGTTATTCAAACGTAATGCGGGTGACAAAACGTTTGACGTTGTGTGACGTCACAGTAGTTTCGCCCATATGTAGCCAAAACACACATTTCACAGGTGATTGTGTGGGTACCGTACTAGATAACCCAACGCACTTTATGAAAACTACTGCCTGCTACTGAAACAGAAACCAACCTCATGTATTTTAGGGGTTGCAAGCCTAAGAAGCAGCTAAAATGACACCCCTCTCATATGGTCTATACCATATACTATTACATTACCCTAGATTCATAAGATTGTCCTGACTGTTCCAAAATAGAGACGGCTACGAGTGCTATCCGATGGTTTTAATCGAAATTTACAAAACAAAAAAAAATTTGCTATTTTTAAACAGTTGCTACTTTTCTACTAGCCAAAATCTGCAAAGTGAAATGGCTGTGCCTTTATGAAAACTATTGACATCAAAGATACGTCTGTGTATCTGGTGAACCACGCATTTCCTGACAAGCACACAGTTTTCTTCATGTTGCTCTCTGGAACTTTCCAAATAATAACACATAATAATTCACTTACCGTCTAAACGCTTGATCTGAAAACAACAACAACAACAACAACAACAACAACAGCAGCAATGACGACGACGACGACAACAACAACATCATCATCAACAACAACATACAAGACTATGCAATTCAATGTGTTCTTCTATGCCCCAAATCAATCATACTAATTCAAGAACTCAGACAATAACACAATAGTTCACAAGTCAAAACAGTGCAAACAAATCAACATGACAACGAGAATTTGCTCTGCTGGTTGACGTGAATTAGTATATTTATTGACATTGACGAGTCAGCAAGCCACACCTAGAAGAGTTTATCTCCACTTTCTACTCTCTACATCAAAAACAGGGGTCCCAAATAAATATTACTGTACGATATACAAACTTCATGAAATAAGAAGAAAGACGACATAGTTATGTTCCGCATCAGTCATTTGTAACAGAACATCAAATCTAGAAACAAGTCCATATGTCATGTACTGTATATTGTGTGTCCTATAACAAAAGAAGCATGTACAGTGTAAATACCCGTGGCAAGGGATTGGTAAAAATACCATTTAAACAACAACAACATACCAGATCAACGAAAGATAACAATCTACAACAAATATAATAATAATGAAATATACTACTGGGAATGATACCCTGGAATCAATTTTTCAGACAAAATACTTGAACAAACAATATATAATGGTCTCTGAATGTAATAGCCAAGTGATGGTGGCCGAAATAATGCTGCTTTAAACCACGTTATGCTAGATGGCTCTCTGCAATTACATACCTACAGTGTATATTTCAATAACTAAACCAACGCCAAACAAGCAAATGCACAAGATACATTGTGTCAAACCAAAATGAGCTTAAATTAGCTACAGGACAAAAAAAAAAGGAAAAATATTTTTTAAAAAGGCAAGCTAAAACTATTTTTAATCTCATGAATTGCTTGGTTTGCTTGTGACTAGTATCAAATCTTGTCATTCTTACAGTCAGAGCCATTCTCTTGCACATTCTATTACACTCATGGGAATATCCATTTCATTGTTAAATAAACTACTATAAATGCAAAAATCCCAAAATAAATAAGGATAGGTATGTCATGCTTGGAAAAACAATATTATTTAACCTCTTTCCACATTCTCATTTGGTCTACATTTGAAAGAACAACATCAAATGACATACGATAGAAAATGCAAAGTTGTTCACGAAATGTCAAAATATTTGGACTCTCAATTCAAGTAACAGAGAAAACTGTCAGCTGACTTAATTCCAAATAATCAGAAAAAATAAAAATAAATATTGGTTAACAAAAATGATATGAAGTTAACCCATCTGCCACAGCATTAAAATCTTATGAACAGTCTCAGGTAAATAGATTACATTAGTAGAAGAAACTTTAAGTACATTATCTGCAAAACAGTGGCGAATCCAGTTTCAAAATATTTTTTCTACACGAATATTTGTAACAAAAATGGTAAGATTGAATCACAACAAGAAAGAAAAACACACAACACACAAACCAGCACACACATACATGTGACAAGAAACAGAAAGAACAATTTAATGTTAGCACATAGCAGCATTTGCAGCCATGCTAAAATTCAAATCTTTAAGAGGTTGAAAGAAAAAAAAATTATGCCTAGTCATCGTTGTTATAATTTTTTGCGTAGATGACTTTCGATGCCTAGATGACTTTCGATTTTTTCTTTCTAGCACAATAATGAAGTCTTGCCTCACTATATCAAATGGCTATAACCAACAAAATACTTGTAATACATAGTACAAATAGTGGAAATATTCTGGTACAATCAAGAATCGAACTATGCAGCCAATCCTACAATATTTCAGTATTGGATAGAGTTATGACTTAAGTACAGATGTAGTTTTCCACATGAATTGTTCTGATATTACAAAATCTTTGTTCATCTAATGCAGCAATACTGCAATATTAGTCACACTATATAATCTTTGTCCTAACTGGTAGTAATGATGGTAGTAGTTGATGGTGGTAGCATGAGCAAGAGTGCTCGTGGTAACAGCTCTTTTGGCAGTGGTAGGGATAAAGGTGGTAGGAATAACGGTGATGGTATTTTTAGAGGGGATAATTGTATACATAATAGTACGAGCTGAGGTTTTGGTGGTAAAGTCCTGGCAATTTCTACAAATCTCGAACTGTTCACAAATCTGTCCATTTCGCAGCACAGTTATTTTATCTGCTCTCTTGATCAGCTTATAAAATTTGCCCTACTTTACCAAACAATACAGAAATTTTTTCTCCTTTTCCTTGTCCATTTTATTTTCCTACATTATATTACAGACAAAGACATACTTGTGATGAAATCAGATGCTTGTCAAACCTGAGAAATCAGTTTTTCTAAATAAAAAAGTGAGTGAATTTTTAACGGAAATTATTTTTTTGCACAAAAACCTTTTATGTCCATTAAAAATTTATTTCAGAGTTAAATTTTCTTTAAAATATTCAGGAAAAGTCCAGCAATTGTGATTTAGTGACATGATTTAAATGAGGATTAACAATATGGATTATCAACAAAACTGATCAGTCAATTTTTCACTAAATTTAACAGCCGCACCAGAAGACCCCCCCGTTGTCTTTAATTGCTAACATCTCAACTTCTACAAAGATTTTTTCAGCAACACAAAGGAAAATGGATAAGTTTTAATGTCATATCCTTAACTCAATATGCTTAAAATTTGACCAGTATCTGATTTCACTGTGAAGTGTCTCATGTTATCTGAGAATCTGAATTCACTTTCAAAGAAAAAAAAAAAAGAATGTTTTCAACATTTTCTTTGAAAAAATGATAAAAAAAAACCTTTTTCGTTCATTCTGGTATTGCAACAAATTGTTTGTAATAATTGTGTAATAAATTGCTGAAGTTGATTTATAAAAAAAACTGGCAACAATAATAATAACAACACACAAACAAAAAAATCATTCATATATAATGATATTGTCTACAGAAACAAGTCCAATATTTGAACAAAAACAAGAGAGACAAATAGCAAATGCTTTATCACAATGAAAAAATCTGGCAATATAGGATTTGTTGTCCAGTTTAGCCACAGCGTTTGAAAAAAAGAAAATAAGCAACCAACCACCAGATTCATGTTATATAATACACAGTCATTAAATAAACAGAACTTTATCCAAAAAAAAAAAAAAAATCACAAGCCAGTTCCAGAAAGCATCTTTGCTGAACTTCAAAACAGTGTACCAGTGCATACAAATACATGTATTGGACAAAAAAAAAATTGTTTTCAAAAGCAGAAAAAAAGTAAGATAATATCAATCACAGTTCATACAAAGTGTTGGGGAAAATGAAAATCAATATTAATTGTTAAGCCTTTTCATAAATCTGACTAGCATTATGAAATATGAGTCTTGGCAATAAACTTAAAACATGATCAGAACCAACTTGTCAATGTCACTGACTGTAATGCCATCATGATATAAATCAATATTATCTATAACTGTACCACAATGGTTTCATTTGTACTGCAAAACATATACTTTCACTATGAAAAAAACGAACAAACTATTTTTTAAAAAAACTGGAGAGAAACCAAGCTTCAGATGTTCTTGCATTATATTGGAAATTTATATAGTTTGAGACACAATATTTTGTTCAATTAAAGTCCCTGGTGAGGAACAAAAAAAATTTAGGATGGAGGGAAGAGTAGGGAAGGAGAAAGTGGGGAGGGAAGACAAATCAGCAATACTGCCAGAAAGAATCAATTCTTTCTGCACAAAAACTGTGCTCCGTTTATATCAAGTGCTGACAAACAAATCAATGTTCCCCAGCTAAGTAGCTTACAAACAAATCCAAACAATGAAATATTCAGACTCCCTAAAATAAAGGCCTATAAAAATGAGAAAAATACAGACTGAATCTGGGTAAAAATTATATAAGCTACATTCATTTTCCAGTGGCCACATGAGAGATAATTTACAGGTATATGTTTAAATTACAAGTACAGGTATATGCTTAAATAATTAAATATTGTCCAACCAATTGTATTCTCAAATCTCACATGAAGACATCTTTTAACTGACATAAATTTTAAAAAATGACTGCGATTCCACAGATGAAAGGCTGTCTATAGGAAAATTGAAACAAATCTAAAGTTTGACCAAGTAAACATAATACAAGATTGTGTGTTAAGTACCAGGAGAAAAAACCAAACTGCACTATACACACACACTGAATATAACAAAAATTAATAAATAAATTAATAAATGCTTTTATCTGATGGATGCTTGATGGTCAGAGTTAAACAGCAAGAAGCTAGAACGGGTCATGCAAAATGCTTCACCATATAGCATTAAAAAAAAAAGGGAAAATATAACAATTCTTATTTTCAGCTGTGACAACAAATAATATTTGACATTATTTGAAATTCTCCTCTACAAAAACTGAGGAGAAAAAAAGAAGTTATTCATATTTAGATCACTTCTTCTGCTCGAATTACAGATATTAAAAAATATTGTCATACATGTAATGGAAAAGAAGAGCCAAACATTAAATTTATACTAATAAAAACATTTTTTAAAAAAAAGCCCACCATTTACAGCTATCTATAAAACTTTTCAACGAAATCTTTTATGCTACAGATAAACCTATAATCTATGCCAGAGTATGGACTGAAGTGCGTTTGACTTTTAATTATCAACATCTGAACAAAATGCAGAGAATAAATCTGATAAACAACAACACATTTTGCTTTTCTTCGCTGAAATATGTGAAATGAGAAATAGTGACAAGTCTCTGCAAAGATTCTCCCGTTCTATCACTAAGTTCAACACTACTGACTGCTCTGTGATTAGAAAGGAAGAGAACAAAGGACTAGAGTTTGAAATATAGGTCAATATTAGAGTGTCTTGGGCCCAGGCGGAACTGAGATGACAATCTGATGTAGGTTCCATCACAGAATGGAATGACAAGATTATCCTCTGGTAATAAGCTACTATCAGACACAAATGATGAAAAATGAACTGATGCAATACATCAGAACAGGATTCAATCACATAAAAACCTGTGTGCTAAGAAAAACAATATGATTTTCATGTAATGAAAAAAAGAAAAGGAGTCTCCTTAAACTTTTTTTATTTGGATTCAGCTCATGAACCTGACGATTACACCTTCTTACGGGTGAGATAAGAAGAACAGAGCCTCTGGTACAATCTCTCTATGTATATATATACATATGCACTGTGACCTTCTCCAGTGAGAAAATTATAAAGTTATCAAATTTTTAGTAAAAGGAAAATATAACATTACAAAATGTGAAGCCTGAGATTCATTTTAAGTTGAGATCCTTACATCTCCATAAACTCATTGCACCATCCCTATGTTATCTGCAGCACTGGTTATATTTGTGTAAAGGAATCCAGAAATGTGCATTGGAAGAGAAAGACATACAATGAATAAATATAAAATTCTGTTAACTTCACTCGTACTGGAATGACCATCACCTCCACAGAACCTGAATGACATGCCATAATAAGGCAAGAAGTATTGCCTGTTTGGGAATTATAAGTGAAAACAAATGAATGGTTCTTCACAAAGCATACACATTGGCAACAAAAATAACTATCACACACTATAAATCAAAAAACATTTGCTGACAATAAATAAATACAATCAGCATAACTAAAATATCTAAAGAAATAAAACTGGAGCAACTGAGTTACAATTTACACCAAAAAGCAGCGAGGCTCCAAAATTTATCATAGTTATACCAACATGTGTTCTAATAAGCTCTTCACTTGTTTAGCTGCACAAAAAGAAATAATGCTTAGTGGAACTCAAGCACTATTGACTTGGAAAAAAAAAACAACGAAAAACAAAAACAAACAACAAAAAAACTTCGTGTGACTGAAAAAAACAATGTGCTTCACAGAATGTTCCATTTCCCTTCCATGAGTAAATATAGCAATGTTTTCAACTATCTTTATGATATAAAATTTTTCACATTTTTCAATCTCACTCTTTCTATAAAATGCTGAAAAACTTTAAACGTTTTCATGAATAGTTAGATACAGACTTTTGATTTTATTCTAAGTAAATAAAGCATTGGTCAAAACTTCACTTTCATGCTTTGTATGAATAGATCAGTAAGTAAAAAATAGTGACCTGAGATGCATTAACAAGTTTAGTATATCATCCAGTGGCTAATACATGAAGGGTGGAAATGAAAATGGCTCTAAGTTGCAAGGTTCAAATACTGAAAAAAACTGGATATTTTGATTACATCCCTTGCATGTTGGTATTGATAAAACCTGAATTTGGACAGATTATAATTCACATTTTATTTCTTTTTCTGAACAATAAAGGAATAAACAGCACTGAAAATATGGCAGGGATCAGAACATCCAAAAAAAACCAAACTGATTTAACATCGAGGGGGAAGAACTAAATATGTCCACTTTCTACACATAGGCGAAAACTATAATGTGTTTCAGTGAATGATCCAAACCACTACTTTAAACATTTATTATGATCTTTCAAAGTGGGATAGTGAAGACCCAGGACAAAACTCAGGGACTGTAACCTCAACAATATTACAAAACTGAACATCTGTTCCTCTTCCATTTTGGTCTTCATATACATTTCCACTCCTGAAATATATTTTGAGTTTCTTTTGTTATGGGGAGATAATTTCAACTGGAATACATACACAAACACATGTACATTACTTTTAGCAAATTTGATTTCACTGTTACAAAAGCAAATAACAAAAAAAGGGAAATATAAATTGTTTCACCTTGAAAATAAATATCAATAAAAATATAACTTCAGTAAAAGATAAACATATTGTCCTGAGAACAAAATGATATGTACGATCTAACAAGCTTGTTCCTATTTTCAAGTCTTTTGAATGAGTGCTATGGCATGTACCCTCTGTAATGGTCTGGATCGGGGTCTCCTTGTAATGGATGGAGTCATGTGATGGTGATCAACGCTAAGTTTATATACACTGCATTGTGAAGAATTCACAAACATGGATTGATATTGTGCATCTTATGAATGTAAGAAAAATGTTACACAGAGGAAGAGAATAGATTGATTGATTATCAATGCATCTCAATTGAAACACCAGGTAGTTTCATACTTTTGTTCACAATGCCACTTCTGCTACAGCGCAGCCAGCTGAGCCTTTCACCATGTGGCAATTCTGAACCAGACCATTAACTAAGCATATTGCCCTAAATATGAAGAAAAACTACAGCTAAACTACACTGACCCTGAACATCAGAAATTATTTGTACGTAACACTTTCATAAAGAAATGAACAAATATATCCAGAGCATTAATAACCTTTGCTAGAAATGATGATGATGATGTCCGAACAAAGTGGCAAAAAAATAATTCACAAATACATGCGATATGTTGTAACAAACCAATAGATAAGCTATCCGTTTCACCTCCATTTATACTTATCCTTAAATCTTAATAGTCCACTTTAAGCCATGTTAAAAAAAGAAACAAGAGTTAATGACAACCTATAATCATTTGCAAAAGAGCTTAGGAAAAAAAAAAAGTTAAAATCATCTTTATTGGGATGGGAGGGGTGTGGGTCCTGAAAATGAGGTTTTGATATAAAAATTGGGTTTTTACTATTTTCAAACACTTTGACCTCTTCTGATATGTGAAAAATATCTGTTGGAGCTAAAAGCATTTGCTTCATGCTCCAAAGCAGCACTAAAACAGCACTACTGGGAGACTGTAGAGAAAGATTTTGAAAATTTAATTGTGATTTTCTCAGAATGTATGGGTTTTTTTTTTCACTTCTCCCTAAGGCTTTTTTTTTTATTTCGGATCAAATAGACTTCAAATTTTGAATATATATTCTTCATAGAATGTTTTTGAAATAAAATTGGATATTTGGCGGAAAATCGTATGTCATATAACCACAAACAAATGCATAGTATTTTTAAAACAGACCTGTTTAACTATCGTGCCAAATTCCAAATGATTATATTGAACAATCTAGGAGCCTTTAGCTTTTGAAAACAGCCAAGTTTCAAGACACAAAACCAAGATAGCAGCATTACTATGGCAACTGGACACAAAACAAAATTTTTTTTCCACACTCTACCTGTAATTTGAGCATGCTGAATCCAAATTTGAAGCTTACAAAGTTCTTAGTTCTTGGATTTTAAAAAAAAAAAAATCAGGACTCCGCACTCCGCCTTATAAAAACAAAGAGGAGGAAGGCGTGGGGGCAAGGTATTAGTCGTACATGAGCTATGATCGTTACTACAATTATTTGTTAATGAACATGTTTTAAATCCAAGAATCTTGCACCAGCTGTGTGATGGGATCTCACTTCATATTAGTCATTAGAGCTGAAAATATTGTCTGACGAAACGCATATACTTGGAGTAATTCCTGTTTGAATCATATCATGTACACAATGAGTCACTGTGTCAGTAATAATCAGTTGTATATACTCAAATCACAAAACCGACTTCATTATCTGTCCTGGTAACCTGGCAAGTCAAGTTTCAAACTTAACAACAACATCAATAAAAAATAGGCTAAACTTGGCTCATGATTCTGAAAATTTACAATTGTTAAAAGTCGGCCCCATTAATTTCAAAATAGATCTTGGGAAAATGATATGCATATTAATGAAAATAAAATGACTAAGAGACATCATCACTGCTCTTAGAGATGTGGCAAGTCACAGATTTTATGAATAGGTATATGTATCCACAAACATGATCACAACATTCAAACTTTCATAGAGTATTACAGATAAACATATATTTCAATAGGAACTGTTGAACACCATCAAGGAAAAGTTGACATTCAAAAGAAAAAAAAGAAACGACAAAAAAAGCTGTAAAGGCTCACAGACTTTAGCATTAGTTGTCTGACATGTGGAGAGAAAAAATATAATATTATACTCTGGAACATGCAGAAAGAGAGAAAAACACATGCTTCTATTATTTGGGAGAATTCTCAAATATACAGAGAAATTTTGCATTAGATATTGGTAAACTGACTTCATGCAGATGATTTAAATCAAATATAAGCTCAGTGAAGCTTACAGGAACCATGCCAACGTAGGTCTTTAAATTCTGACCTCATCTTGTCAATTTTTCTTATTTTCTTTCTCTCTTATTTTTGTGTATATGTGTCTGTACTAAGTGCGAGAATAGTCAGTATGGGTCAGTATGGGGGAGGACAAGACAAGACTTTGAGATATTCCCGCAGCTCTCTAATTTCTTGACTTGACACGTAACACACAGAAATTGATGGTTTGTACAGCATGCTGCCATTTTCATTTGCCTCTAATCTACTTATATAGAACCGTAAGTTCTGAAAAAAATTGGATGCATCTGATTACATTATATCAGCATGCATTCGGCACAATTAACACCATGTCAGCTGCACTTGGTAGGATCACATAACCAAAGTCAAGTAGAATTGCAGCTTTGGAAAAAAAATCAGTCTGTGACCATTTTCATAACTACACTGTCCATGAGAATGTGTTAATGAAAGATCAATGCAATAAATCGAATCAGTACTTCAAAATGATGAGTCACATTAGACACCACAATCTGTGATAAAGACAGTAGCAAATTTAGTAACAATTATGCAGAATGAATTTGTCAAAAATGTGTGGAGATATTCCAGCCAATATAATTCAACATAAAATATATTTTGCTCAAAGGCTTAGACAAACTGTATCAAATATCAGAGGAACTTGCTTCTTACTGTTGTATAAATAGATTTAATTTCCCTACTAAGCCATCAGAGTAAAATTTTAAAGAAAGAGAAAGACACCTTTTTTTTATTGATGTATGTATAACAAGTATAATGCCCTGCTACAGACAAAAGAACAAATAAAGAAAAAATATATAAATCAATAACTAACTAGGTATGAAAATAAACAGATAATCAAATAGGTAAACTAAGAATAAACAGGGATCACCAAATGGAAAAAAAACAAGTTTTGTGGAAAAAAGAGATCATTGTCTATAATCCATGTCAGCTGTGATGCCAGTTTGAAAAAAATTGGTCTGATCTATGATTGATACGAATGACTAAATCTGTTGACCAGATCTTGAGCAATTCTACCTACTCATTGCTTAGTCCATGATATAAGGGTTCCTTTGGCTGAACTGATAGTCAGTTGTCTCACCCTTCCTTTCCTCGAACACCCTCATAACTTCCTTTCAATATGTATTTGACCAGAAAGTATAAGTAGCAATTCCTCCATGTTATGCATCATAACAAAATGTCCTCGGAATATGATGATATGCTCGCAGATTTCATCAAACAAAATAAGCAAACAAGTGCTGTCCACATAAAGTCAATTAGCATAAAGTAAAGTCTTGCTTGCAATCAATAGCTTTTGGCAGTCATATTACTTTTTCCTTTATATCTTTGTTGTGATAAATGCCAATCTTTTTTCAAGTAAACAATTTTTATGGTCCTGGGACGTTGATTTTAATCAGACCCAACTTTAATTATCTATCTATCACTACAAAATCTTCTTACAAGGCAACTGATTCTCGTTACTGACATTATTAAAAAATTTTTTTTCTAAAATCTTTTATTAATATGTTACAATATTCATTCTACTAAGTTTGCCTTGCAACAGCTCAATGATTATATACATGTATCTACCTCTTCTTGCTGTCACCAGCACAAGTTCAGATCATTCGATGGAAGCAAAAAACTGGAATGCTCATTTACTTGGAAAGTTCCACAGTCCAATGAACAAAAAAGAAAATATTTAAAAAAAACAAGAAAAAACCCGAAAAATTAAACAAGCACCCCAAAAAAAAAAACAAACAAAAGAAACCCCCAAAGGCAGGTTAAATTTGGCTGAGAAATCTGAAAATTTAGGATAATTTAAAAATCTGTCTCACTAAAAGCAAAATATATTTTGAAGAAACTGCAAACTGAAGATGAAAGTTGAATAAGACTTCTTGTCATGACATTAAGTATTCACTGAGTTACAGCTTAATATTCCAAGCAATTCAAAATGTAGTTGACACATATTTCTTGAGAACTCCAGATAGTTGTGAACAGTACAAAAATGAGAAATCTACAAAAAGACCTAAGCACCAATTTCTGAATATGGCAATGATGTTTCGATTCAAGCAGATTCTGGAGTTGCTGCTGGAAGAAAACGGAGGAAAAAAAAGGCAGGCAGGTAGAGTCCTGTCAGCAAGCAAGTGCAATAAAAAAACTAGAACATAAAATATATTTATGGGTTGGTGAGGACATGGGAATAAATAGGCCTAGGAGAATAACCACACTGTTGGCATTGATAGTTTTCATCCTGAGATGCAGAATAAGTCAAAACTAATCTCAAAGTGTCAAAGAGCAGATCTGCTCAAAGATTTGCTCATTAATTTTTGCTTATTGCAATTAGTTTTCAAAGGACATGCAACACAGTAAGATGGTACATGTCTTCTGTTGCTATTAGGCCTGCACTGTCACACCTTGAACATGTCTAGTAATCATTCTAACATTGGCAAACTAACAGTTTGAGATATTTAGTTCTACAGCTGCTGCAAAAACCGTTGAAAAACCGAAAAATATTGCTTTTACCCAAACAGTATTTCCTGGCCATTCAGAAGTCTGCAGCTGATATGGGTTTATTGAGCTTATTTTGATGAAATGTGCATGAGTTGTTGTTGCTCATCCAATTGAAGTCCTGTTCACATGCATCATATTTCGCAGTATTTCCGTGCAATATTATGATCATCATCTGAAATGTGCTCTTCGTCTATAAGCATTCACATGGGATCAAAGTCTGCCATAACAGTTTGTAATGTAGTTACATTTTTTAAAATAAGCCTTGTGTAGCAGTTTCTAAGAAGTGTACATCTGTAGTTTCTAGCGGAGAGATACTTCGGAAATGATTTGATTTGTGATGTGAAAATTTTTACCAGTTTAATTTTGTAATGGTCCAACACCTGCTCTCCCCCTTCCCCTCTCCCAACTCATGTGTCTGGAAAGATTCACAGATTTTAGCATCCAGTTTCAATTCTTTCATAGAATGAGCCAAAATTTATTTCTTTGTTTTATTATATTGTTCATTCTATATTGAGGTCATTTTCCCCTTGTATCTGCCTTCATATGCAAACTGACAAAAGCATTAAATTCATCTCTATTTATTCTTTAACTAGAGACATCATTCAGTAAGCTCAAACAGTGCATCTATCAGACATAATCCTCAATATCTACACAGCACATAGCACAAAAAAGTCCTAATATGAACAAAGTATAGCAATATAGACAAAATATATTATGGACTACTGTCGTAAAACATCTGTATATAATGTGGTGCACATGAACAGGCATCAATCGTCTTCATATTAAAATTTAAAGCCAGGAAAAATTGCTATCTAAAAGAAGATTTAGTCAAGGAAAAATATGTTCTTTCCATTCAAAACAGTCAATAGCAGAACAAAAAATGGAAACTATCATTACCTAGTGAGTTATTTTCCCAGGCTGATATATATCATGACAGTAAATACACCAAAAGGAACACATTAAGCCGATGTGACCACGTACACATGTACTGGGTATGTAAAAGACAGTGATCTGTCAAGCATCATACACAATGAGCTGGTGGGAACAAGACGCATCGTCACAACTAGCAACATGTAGTTTGGTTGATGCAGACCAATAGAAGAGGAGTAAGTGGCACCAACAGTAACAATAAACAACAAAACAACAACAGTAAATAGCTATCTGCGTTCAAGACAAATATCATGATAAATATCCGTAGGGAAAGAGAAAAACAAATCCAGAAAAATCTTGATTTATCACATGACACTTCATTAGAAAATAGACCTTGACATGATGTATAGTCTCCCTTAATCAAAAAAATATAAAATTCACCATTTTGTGCTACTGGTATTGAATTCTGAGGACGCTTGAGCTCTGATCATTGTCTGAGCATTTCATAAACAAGACCAAGATATGTAGATTTTTGTCTTATCAATATTTTTCCATAACCCCCTGCTATGCATTATGGTGGCTTAACTCTTGTCACCTGTAATTAATTTCCTGGTTTTGCCAGAATCAATTCCCTTCATAAATTTGTTAAATTGGGGTATATATCATATAGCATATAAAACCCCCAACAAATCTACCACTTTGTCAAGCAATTCCGCTAGTTTCATTTCTTTTTTGGTCTTAGAGCTTTTTAGTTTTGAGGTGATTCCTTATACAGCCATATAGCATGGAGTTTTTGAGGCCAACCACACGTCAACTCAGTGATGACTGAGGTGTAGTCATCTCTTCGGCAGCCATGCCCTGACCTGGCGACGACTGAGTCGTCACTTCGGGTAATAAGAGTTAAGGCATTCTTATAATTTGAGAGTCGTTCTGAAATTTTCATCATGCTTCATCTCTTTTATTTGTTGTCTTGAATTTGTGGACCATGTGAGGATTCCTTTATGCAGTCCTAATTTTTCCTAACATGACAATCTCTATGAAATTCCACTTTCTTTGATAATTCTAGTTAATGTCTGGAATGTTTATGACATAATCTGAACATTTCTGACTAATGTACAGACTCCCTGTGACACAAATGTAAAAATTGGTGAATGAATTATAATTCCACTGTGTTGGTTTTATGCCCGTGGCTCACTGAATTACATATAAAGATTCTGTTCAAAATCCTGACTTGCTGTGGTGCAGACCTATATAGAAACATTTTTTTGTGACATCTGTGACATCTGAATCTTTCTGTCATTCATATATCAATATATGCATGAATGAGCAATTATAATTGGTGTGAAAATGTGAAAACTTATGTGCAAACTTCTGATTTTTTTTTCAATAAACCTTTTAATACTTCTATACAAAATCGTGACTTTTTCAAAAGACAATCTGAACATTCTGTGAGAAACTTTAAAATTTAATGACACACCTTTGACCATTTCTGTGAAGATCCTGTTCTGATATGGCAAAAATCTTAGTTTGAGTAAGTCCTGCCGCTTTGTGACATCCATGTGACCATTTCTGCAGGAAATCTTGTCTTTCTTTCACTTGAAGTTCTATGAAAAGGTCCTGCCTTTCTACTTTCTGTGATATGCATGTGGACATTTCTGCATGACAGGTAAGTCTGTCAGTCTTACAGTAAGATGGGTACTTGGCACAATAATATCCAGTGTACGATGGGTTTTTCTGATGGTTACTGTGGCGGCTGCTTCGGCTTGGCTACTTCAGTGCTTGAGTCCTGCATTGGAGAAAAGGAACCAAATCGTCAGTCTGTCATTAAACCAAAAACAAACAAAACAAAACAAAACAACCTCTTCCCCCCTGCCCCAACAAGAAATTGTAACCCCATCTGCTACATGCCTAATAAAACTGCCCAATTCTGAGCAAATGCCAGGCAGGTAAGTTTTTATTACATTTGCCTTACTACCAATCCTGTATACTGTGAATACTTTGTCTTGATTTTAAACATATTAAATACACTTTAAAAATATACTGTTGATTAAACTTGCATCTCAATGTGCTGTACTACAACATGGTGTCAATCATAACTAAAAATCGAAATCAATGGATCCATAGAATGGTGCAGAGAATTATCTTATTTCATCCTACAATTATTTTCTCTGCAAATCTGTATCATTATAATACTGAATGACAGATAACTATAACATCTAATATTAATTTTTTTTATTTTAAACTATTAATTAATGACCTGCTCCACATGACATATTTCAAATTAAAAAAAAATTGATTGTTCAAGATCTCCCACTGCAAGTGTCCTGCCTTAATTTTATATGCAGCAGCTCATGTGAGATGGAATAAAGTGTAAATCTAGTTCAGCTGAATCGATCCTGGCATTTGGAAAAATATAATTCTTTCAATGTCCTTTAAAACCCATATGTTTTGGGTCTAATAAGATACACTGTGATGTGCCTTCAAATTTCATTCACTTCACAAATGACTGTGTGAATTGCCATCTTTAATTCTCAATGTTGGGCAAATGCATTAAAAATTAAATACTGCCCAACCAGGCATTTCACAGTCTCTAACCTTCATTTCCCTTCCTTTAGTCTCAATGGGCAGTAAGAAAGAAGCCACAGAGGCAATCAGACACATGACACCATAGATACTGATAGCAGCATAGGCTGAGGTTTTCAACAGTACCTGTGGGCAGGGAGAAAAAAAATATCTGATGTAATATAATTGCAAGAACAATTTAGGCTATTTTACTGAAGATACAATGCATGTCACATAGTGTGAAAGTACTGTAGAATCAAAGAAATGCATATCACTATGTCAGCGAGTGAGAAAGAAAGGCATGAAGTGATGCGAAAGACAACGAGATAAAAAAAAGACAAAAAATAGAGGGATGGATAAGAAGCAAGAAACAGAAAGAGAGAAAATGTCAAGGATGTTGATGGCACCAAGGGATAAGTTTTATTAAGTGGAAGAGAAACAGAGAAGAGAAAATGATAAAATGAAACAGTGAAAGTTTTCTTTCCAGTATGAGAGTAATGCAACAATTACAGCCATACTAGCAAAAGGTTATGTATTCTGTAAGTTGATGGAGAATTGAAATCTAACACAGTATAAGTCCATGAGAAATGAGACAGAAAGAGAGAGAGAGAGAGAGAGAGTGAAACATAAGAAGAGACATGAGTTGTAAGTCTTTAAGGCAATATCAACTGAGATTTCAAAAATGTGAATTAATGAAAACGGTATATCAATGGCTCATTGTAAGTATGTGCTATATGCTGACAGAAAAAATGGCATATGGTGTAGCTTTATACTGAACATTTATATTATACTTGGAGTATGAGAGACCAAGTAATAATTTTGGTTATATTGCTAGATACCTCTAAACGCTATACATGGTGGATAAATTATTCTGTTGGACACAAAGGAGTGTTTGTGTCCAAGAGAGGGAGAGAAAGAGAGAAATACACAGGAAAAAGAAAGAGAAGGTGAGAGTTAAAGAATGAAGAGGAAGAGAGGAAAAGAGAAACCCAAGGAGGAGAAAAAAAGGAAGTACTTCATTGTACACTAGATAAATGTGCGGCCAGCCCTATGAGCTTCACTGATACTGTGCACTAAATATACTACCACTCCATGATTCAAATTGATCAAATGTCTTCATGGACTGATCTAGTGTTACTGATGCATTTATGCTAGGCCCTCGAAACTTGGCCACAAAGCCTTTCTATCTGAAGTGGATATGAATTACAAATACTGCTACTTGCTGATGCATTAATTGCTACTTGCTGATGCATTATGATCATCTGTTTCTATCTGATAACTGATCCAGTAATATCCATAATAGTCATGAAAGGCTCCTGTGTCACTATATCAAAAGACTATAAAATAAGTCTATCTCCAACCCTGCAGAATGAATTAAAAAATAACCTCACAAGCAAGGGAGTAATCTTATCCTTTGGAAAATTTCCATTTATTTGTTCATGGCAGTACAATGACAATACATCAGGTATGTTATCAATTATATTAATAATATCCTTGTTTCCCAAATCATATGATGGTGGCTAAGATTTTTCATGCTGATAAATGCTAGATGAACAGTCTTCATTCATACATTCAAAGCTATAACAGAAATGATAATACACTGATTTTCAATTTATGCATACCTCACCTGTTTAACATAAAACAACAACAACAAAAAAATGATGTCCAATGGTAGTGCAAACTGGTACTTAGTGTGTTTTTAGTTTGGCGGCCGTAAAGCAACAAATCACCTGTCAATTGGACCCCCCCCCCCCCTGTGGAAATTCCTCTCCCCATATTAAATTTTGGAACTGGCATGGGCTACTTAATGGTCTCACCATGATATCACATTTTTGGCTCATTATTCTATGATTTTATCTAAAGTGAACATCATCCTGTGATCATGAGCATATTCTCACATTTTTCCTCTTTCCTTCACACAGCAGAACCAATTATCTGAAACTTTATTGCAGACGTTTCCTCATATTCTCCCTAAACATCATGTTCTAGAAAACCACTGTATTTCCTTCATGGAATGACATTGATTTGGACTGGGGTTACCAGGTGAACAGGTTGGGGAACTCATACTTTTAACCATGTCAAAGTAGGAGAAGAGGACACGTGCAATAGATAAAGCAGCACATTTAGACAGTCTTGAATACAAACTTTCTACAAATCAAGGCACAACTACAATTACCAGTACCAGTTAAAAACAGAAAATGTTTAGAATTTTCCTCAATCCTTTGGTAATGATTATAAATATAACTGATGTGTTAATTCATGTAGCATGTACCTATCTCACACTTTTTATCAATGATTGTAAGCTGTGTCCATTGTCTGCATGCATGCAATGCAAGCTTTTCCCCTGCAGATCCAACATATTGGCCTGTGTGTTCTACGGGTGGGCTGAGTCGAGTCGGAAATCGATAATTGACGAATTCGGGAAGCTCGAGTCGATTCTGACGAATTGAACATGACTGTCAATTCTGAACACGACTCGGGCGACTTAGGCCAGAAGGAGAAAATGAAGCTCAAAAGACATAATTTTACCATAATAAATCCTTTCTCAACATTGTAAATAACAATGCCTACCAGAAAGATACTGTGTCTCTAGAAAATTTGTATAAATAGATTGGCATATCTTGTGCAAGTTGACAAAAATGCCCATAACATGCAGCACTAAGTCATTCTCTCCCTGAGTCCAAATCAAAAGAATGTTTGACTTTTTTGAACCTGACCCGATTCTAGCCGATTCTAGGGCGATTCTGGCCGATTCTAGGGTGAACACGCTCACATGACAGGCTTCCTTTGTGTTGATTGGTTA
>JBCEWB010535126.1:0-18816 GCA_039654565.1 Peronia peronii | reverse complement strand
CTCTTTTTTCTTCTCCTCCAGTTTCACCCATTTTTTCCTTTTAAAAAAAAAGTGTCAGTTGTGTGGGGGCTCTGGGAAAACCAGTCGCATAGTGAAAATTTCAGTCTCGCTTAAGGTTGACCTTTGCCATCAGAGAACTCAACACTGGAAAAACAAGAGAGAAAGAAAGAAAAATCCAAGCAACATCTTTCATACCACAGTCAGTTGCAAATTTTGTGGCAGGAGATGTCTCTCCCGCATTGGGTATGAAATGGAATTTATTACTCCTCAGACCTCAATGATACATTGCTCATGGTCACAAATTTGTGACTGAAGGAAGCTTTCCAACCAACATCGATATCTGCATCTTAATTTTTATCCTCTGATTTTCTATGGCTTTTTAAAATGTTTGGAATTTTGGAAATTTCTCTGGAGACAACAATGAACATTTTACCTTCATTTGATAACCTCTCCCCATCCGACATGTTTCTCTAGGGCACCACACAATTTTGTTGAGATTGTTCCTCTAAACTTCTTAAACTCATAGGCAGCCATCCAAGCACTATTTCTCAACTCCCCCAACATTGTCCACCTGTTCTTTCTATCACCATATTTTCAGCCTTTTCTCTCCATATTACAACAAAATCCTGTATCTTACTCAATGTCGCTAACTTTCCTTGCTTTTAACGTAGGGAATGCCAGTGACGTCAGATTGTTGCCCCACTACCATTCTTGTCATTGGGATACATTTCTGTGAAGTCTGGCCCTCGGCTTAATGTTGTGCTAAAATATACCAGCTCTCACATCTCCAGGCCATGTTGTCGCTAAAATCTTAATTGTTTTACAAAGTGTACTAAAATCTTAATTATTTTACAAAGTGTATCATGTCTGCGCCATGGTTCATGAGTAGTAGTATCATTTTAGCTTAAATATATTCATCGTAGCACCATCTTTCTGGTATGCAAACGAAGTTTTCTTTAAACATTTGCACTACTTGTTAAACTGATTGGGGAAAAAGATTCCACAGATTTTTTTCTGTGAACATTGTGTGTGCACGTGAAACTGTATGCGTGTAATTTTGTTTGCTTTATTGTTTATTTATCATTATTTATGTAAGTCTTTGTTACTGATTTTCCTTTTTTTATGCTTTGATTCGGCCTTTTTCACATTTGAAATAAACATGTCCTGAAGTTACATCTGCAAGTGTCATGAGGTCGATATGGTCAAGACTCGCTCACGATGTCTTGCACTGGAAATCCTTTTCTTAATAGTACTCTCTAGTAACAATGGTACTCGTTTTATATCACTTTTGAGTATAAACTGTCATTCATGTAGTTGGGATATGTAAGTGGTCATTATCAAGGGTAACTCAGCTATCTCATAGCAGATACGTTTAAAGAAAATGTGGGTTATATAATTATTTTTACTCTTGAAAATTCCCCATAAATGGATGATTTTCATGTGGTATTATTCGGATGACTGACACAGAGTACCGAAAGCAAACTTTCTGCATGTGTTAGACATCGTTCTTTTGTATAAAAAGGGGCAAAATATCGGATTTCACACACATACAAAAAGTGGTATGACCTAGTTTCCTTTAAACCGACTATACCATTCTGGAAACCCTGACACTCTGGTAGTCTCTATTGGACACTTTTGGGTTAATGTAAAACGTCGATCTTCACTTCAAAATTTATGAGCGTTCAAACGTTTAAATACTGGAGTCGGACGTCTCTGTTTGTAACTGAATAGGCTGATTATAATATTATACATTGCTACTCTCGTATTACCAAGATGGCTGTCATGACGCCCCATCAATATGTTTATAAACCCTTTCTTTCTCCCCACCATCTATTGGATCTCTAGGTCTCAACTTCTTTGCATTCGTTTCGAGCTGTGTCAGAATCGCGACCGACACCTTTGGCGGGCTCACTCGCGAATGCCAGATGGAAAACTTCATCGATCATTGCCAGAACTTTCTCAAGATTCCCACCGACCTGGAGATCGAAGCGGCTAGGCGAAGTCAGAGGCGCGCCCGCCAGCGGTATTCTCCTTCCGGTTGGAAGACCAATGGGAGTAGCAAAAAGGAGTCACGTGATCAGGAAGACTATCCAATGCTGGTGGACGATAGTATTCCCGGCGCTAGAAGGCTCCCCGCTCCCCATCAACGCCATCGAAACATCTATCATATGTTGCAGAGCATCAAGAAATAAACGTACACAACGGCACGACTGTTCTCACGCACCTCGTCAAGTCGTCATTATTTGAAAACATCTGTTTCGAGAGAGTCCAACTTTAGGTTTGCTTAACACAGTGAACAAAATGGAGGATGAAATGCCGCAATAGGTTGCCTTTATTTAGTGTGAAGAACTATATCTGTGATATTTGGGCATCATCGAGAGCGATACTGACAGCTGCAGACACTGACAGACACCGATAGGTTTATTCTTCTTCATTAGCTCCGATCCCAACCAGCCCTGCTGTATATGGGTAATAGTTAAATTTGGATGAAAAGGCTGCTTTGTCAGACTACATTAATATGTGTCACCGACTGCCAAACCTTGGAGAAATGAAGTCATACAACACCAGGCACTGAGAATGGAACGTTTGTAAAGCTTTTTTTATCTACTTGTTGCAAAGCATCATCGAATAGGGCACAGCTTCAAAACTTTTCGTGCCATTTCGTGGACATCAGAGTATGAAAGCATGCATCAGCGCTAGTCTTTCCACTACTAAGCAGTACGCCGAGTAATGTAAGGCACTTATACAACTCTCCAGTTGTTTTAAATAACCTACCAGTCATCAGAAGATGAACATATAACACAGTGCAAGAAAAAGAAATGATCGTCCCATTTGTTTATAAAGAGATATTATTTAGTTAAAACACAGTGAAAATACATTTTTATAAAAAGTGATTATACCAAGATTTGCACGCAGTTCTGTAACTATCCTCTGAATCAGTTACCAAACTATCTTTAATCTTAGGTAGTCATAGATAAGAGTGTACTAACATAATGGTTTCATAAGAAAGCGATAACAAGGAGTGAGAGAGAAAAATGGGGACAGACACTCAGCTGTAAAAATCATGGAAGGAACTATAAGAAAGGGAAAAGGAAAATCCTTATCATCTTTTACCAGGTACAGCGCTGAGAAAATTAAAGTGATGAAGGCAAGACAAAATTGTTATAGATTAGATCTAGATCTGTGACTGTCAGTTTTGCGTTAATTGATTTTTGCATGTATTTATCGACTTGATATTACAAGAATGCATATACATATGTATACTCCCTGATTGTTCTCATGGAAGCTTTAGTCTGACTGGATATTGTTTCCGAATGCCACCCCCTCCTATTCCCTCTTCCTACCCACTCCCCCTTCCTTCCCTTTGGACACCCACACTTTTAAGTCCTTAAATGGATAATTTTTTTAATCCCTGATAAAGTAACGACTTTACTGTTTTAGGTTCACCACATGAATACCAAACCTCTGTCATGGATACTCTACTCCCTCCTCTATTTCGAAACTAGAGATCCATTGCAGGAGAAGTGCACATGCTGGCTACAGGATTGTTACTAAAATCTTTTTTTTTTTTTTAATTGAACTTATGCCTGGAGCAGTTTCCTTCAAAGTTCTGTTTAGTATATTTAAAATTCCGGGATCCCACATTTAGAAGGTTAAATCTAGAGGTGTCAAGGTGCCGATATGGTGAAAGATTCGTTCATTTTACATTGAGTTTGAATTGGCTCCAAATAGTTGTCTTGCCGCCAGGTAAAATGAGTCACATATTATCGACTTACCATTGACGTGAATTATTACCATCTCTTTCACGTGGTGAACAAAGTTTTGAGCCAGCTTACTGTAGCTAAAGGTACTGCAAATTGAAGAGACAGGGAGTTACCCCTCAACAGTTTAGCCCATAATTCTATATATTCACCTCACAATATCCTGATATTTAGTTATAATCTGCCCATAGGAGCATTGCTGTCTTATTCAGAGATGAATGTTCTTTTAATTTCTGCAATATAAAACCATTGATATCAGATCACCTTCTTCCGATTCAATCCTGGTTTCTCTGTTGGAGTTCAGCGACTTAACAACTTGTTCTACTGGCCTCGAGATACAGTGTTAGAGAAAGCTCTCGTCAGATTGACGTTTATGTCCAAACTATCACTACTGAAACACTACTTAACTTACTATCAGTATAGAAGCCGTGATACATGATACGCCAGCCGTAGTTTCTACTGACACATTTCTGGTATGTAACCTTCTCATGTCTGTAAACACAGAATATTATTATGATGGGAACAGAGGCTGGGTGCCCTGTGTCAAAAATAACACCATGCATACATACAAGATTTCCAATCCACGGCTTGGTTTGTTCTGTTTGGTGGTTGTAAATAGTTCAAGAACGGACAGCCGAGACCGGTTGAAAAAAAACATCAAGAAGTTTGGTTGAACATGAAATTGACTGTTTCTTGATATGAGAAACAATTCAGCATGTTTACTTATTATTATTATTTTTTTTTTAATTTCTTTTCTACGCTGTTTGCTTTCAGTTACTTAAAATAACAGAAAGCCGTCTGCATTTTCCAGATTGCTTGATAAACCACTTTGTTTAAAAAGTGTTTACTTGCATATACATGTACATTGTGATAAAACTAACCAAATCCTGAATTTAAGCACCCCGTCGCTCAGGCTTATGTTTGATTTTTATGACATATATTATATTGTGTGTGCAGTGTAATAGCTGGTGTTATAATTTGTTTGCTAAAGAAACGAGAGGAGTTTGACCCGACCTATTCAGTTATCTGCCTGGGTCTAAATTTTCCAGATCAGTGTCTGAAGAGGTCGCACTTACGCAATAATTCTAGATATCAGAACATTAGTGCGCTAGTCTCCAGGGAAACATAGCCATGATTATTATGACAACTCATATTTTTGTACATTGAGCAATACAACTTTAAACAATTCAATCGGCGCAAGCAATACAACTTTGCATCTGGAAGAAAAACTTTGCGTCTAGGCCATACAGCGTTCAGTCTGAGCATTACAATTTGATTTTTGTGGGGGCAATACAACTGTCATTTGGGGCCATGCAATTTCTAGTCCTGACAGTACAAATTTAAGTCCTTGTAATTCAATTTTCATTTGGGACAATACAACTTTCTTTCGGGGCAATAGAACTTTCAGTTATCAACACAACTTTCATTCGGAACAATGCAATTTTCAGTCTGGACAATACAATTTTTACGATAGAGTACATAATTGTTGTCAGTCAAGCCTATACAATTTTCAGGCTGGACATTACAGCCTTCAGTCTTAGTCTAAGCAGTACAACTTTCCGTCCGGGCACAACAGCTCAATACAACTTACATTCGGGACAATACAATTTTCAGTCCAGGTGATACAATCTCTAGTCCGCTCAATACAACTTTTAGTCTGGCTAACACAATTTTGAGTGGGAACAATGTAACTTGAGCAATGCAACTTTTTGTCTGGGCAGTTGTGGCAACTTTCATTTAGTGCAGTTTAACGTCTAGACCAAAACTTGCTTGTAAGACTGAAACGCGAGCTTCGAGTATCGAGCTCCTGTTCGCCTCTACAGTTTAAATATCGGCAACTCTCTATTTTGGGTCTATGTCTCTTACGATGACGTACGCCTAAAGATGCTGCTTTGAGCTTCAAAGCAATTTGTAATGAACTGAAGCTCTAACAGGATTCTATCCACAATATCTCATGTGCTGTGCCAGACTTTTTATATTGTACAAAGACGAAGTTGTTACTGTTTCCAATATGAAATGTTACCTGCTTGGTTTGTTTTGTTTTGTTTTTGTTTTTTGTTGTTGTTTTTTTTGTCAGAGACACCTGTAGAATTTCGGTGTAGTTTTTTAAATTTCAACAGGAACTCGAGAGCGTGGATTACTTTTGATGCTGAACTGGGTACTTTTATTGTTCATGAATATTCTAATCTTAACTTGGAGTGCTAGTTGTTTTTGTTTGTTTGTTTGTTTGTTTGTTTTTTCATAAAGTCTTGAAAACTAAACTGCAAATTGAAGATCTGTGTAAATCCTGGTTTGCAAGCTAGTCAGCCTGCCAGTGGAAGATGATGTACTTTGTTACAAACTAAACATCTTATTAAAAATGTTAAAATGAGTACTGGACCACAGATAAATAATATTGTTAGATTGATAAGGATTTGAGCGCAACAGGCAGCTGCCGTGTATACTTCTCAGAAAGCTGAGTGTCTCTGTTGGCTTTGTCGAGGTAATAATAGATTGCAAAGTACATAAAGTACTACAGGAGAATAAGTACAAGTGCAATGTAAGTGATGCCCATTATTATCATTATTATTATTATTATTATTATTCTGGTAACATTTCATCTTGCAAAGTGCAATGTTGATTGTTTGATTATCTATCTCAACATCAGTTTTTACATGAAACCCATTATATCATCATGAGGCCTTCTGATTATATGTATGATAATTACGTCACTGCTAATTCCTTTTTTTTTTCATGCTTTAGGAATCGTTATCTTTGTATTGGAAATATTTGATTTTTGTTTGTTTGTTTTTTTGTTTTGTTCTTTATTCCTTTTGTTTATCTGTTCTTGTTGAGCGGCAATTCACGTTCTTAAAAAGAAACAAAACAAAACAAAAGGACTCAGTAATTACAATAATTGTACATCTGTTATGTCGTCGGATAGGCAGTTAGTTCTCAACTTTTATACAATTAACCGCGAAAAAGATAAATCAGTTTCGTACAAAAAGAAAGGAAAACTGATAGATCAAGCGAAATATGGAGTCAAAGTCAAATCATTAAATTTAGATTTAGAAGAACAATGGCGGGTAGAGTACACAATGTAAATGATAAAGGATAAATGTTCCTTTGGTTTCACTTAACTTTTGTGTTCTATAAGCCTACTATTCATCGAATTTAAACTTAAAATTTAAAAAAAAAAAAAAAAGAAAAAAAAAAGAAATAAGGCTATTGTTTTCACAGTGGCTGTTTCTTTTTTTTTTCATTATTTGTTTGTTTGTTTATTTATTTGTTTGTTTTGTTTGATGGCCGAATTTGTTTCCACTGGCTTTGTGTAAAACGTTTGACTTTTGTTTTATTATGGATAACATATTGATGTTCATTTTATCAAATGTTGCAAGTTTTTTTTAATGCAGAATATATACAAACTCGTTGTGGGTTAATGAGCAGCAAAATATAAAATCGAGTCTGTTTCATTGTTAAACAATTCAGTTCATTGTTTGTTGTTTTTTTTCTGTTGCAATTGTTTATTGTGTGTCGCTGATACTCACATATCTTTTTTTTTTTTTCTTCTTTTTTTCTCTATGTTTTTCTGAATCTCAGTTTCTATTCACTATTTCACGATTTCTGCTGGTGTTCAAAGGCTTAGACCTACTTTTTTTAAAGTATAGTTTAATCTACGAAACGATTTTGTATTTTTACAAAGTTGTGATAAACAAACTACGCAACTATTTATCACTACTATTATATGGCCCCTCCCCCCTCCTCCTCCCCATTCAAAAACAACAGAACATTGAAACATCCTAGGTCGCTCTTTAGAACATCATCAAATGCAACAACAGAAGGTCATTCTTCTCAGGAGAAAAAAAAAGAAAAAAGAGACCAAAAAAGATAGAAAACGTGTAAGGGTTAAAGAAGGGTATAGACTAGTCAAATTACTGTTATTAAGATTATTGGTATCATTTTTTTAAATGTTCTAATTGTTTAAAGTAATAGGCGTTTGAAGAACTGAAATAGTTAGTGATTGATAGGCATTGCTGTTGGTTTCCATTTATATCTATTTTTTTTTTTTTTGACAAAGGTTTAAAATTTTGTTATTAGAGCGTCTTCCATGTCTCAATTTTCAACCCATTTTTTATTTATTTATTTTCATTCATTCATATTTTATGTTTCCACTTTATTGTATTCATATAAAATACGTAGATATTAATTCTAATTGACATTTTTTGAAGAAACCAGAGAACAACGTTTAGCGCTTAATGATAATGTCTATCATTTCATTTTCTGGTATAATGAAGGTATTATGGTCGGTTAAACTGCTTCAGCCTAACTTTAAGTCATTTTGTTTGACTTGAACAAGACACCAGTCTTGGAAATTTTGAAGATGCTTTTATTTATTTATTTATATTTATTTACTTATTTATTTATTATTTATTTGTTAAGTAATTAATTATCTTTTTGAATCGTTTTTAGTATACAGGAAAGGAATTCCTTGATATCTGGAAAAATTTATACTGTAGTTTGATAAGTTGTTTTGGCTTTACTTTTAAGTGTTACATAATACTGTATGAGTGATATAATTTCAAAATTGTATAACAGGAGAACGATATTTATGGTAAATTGCAGTAAAATTTACGGTGTAATTATGAGCTTTCCTTGACCGGTGCTATTCAAGATAATAAGAACTGAGGTTTGTAGTTTTTTTGTTTTCTAAGATTTGATGAAAATAATTTATTTTGTTTCGTAGTGTTTGGCCAGTTCCAATCTGTTCTTTTTTTGTTGTTTGATACAATAAAGATTGATGCTGTTTATAATGTTCTGAGGTTCGTCTTGTTTATCTGTTTGTTTCTTAGTTTTGGACGATTTGTGTTAGTCAACTAGACAACGTCAGTGCTGTTGGTTTTGATTTGGTGAATTTATTCATAGACGAATTGACAGGGTTTGCATCTGTGGTGTACTATGTGGCAGTTCCGTCCTGGTCAGTGAAGTGAAAGTTGAGTGAATGTAACTCCTATTGTTGTCAAAAATGTTAATGCTTGTAGTTGAATGAATGTAACTTAATCTCTTTCAATAACATAAGTGCCTGCAGTTGAGGCCGAGTGAATGTAATTCCAATTATTGTCAAGAATGTTAGCACCTTTGGTTGACTGTGAATGAATGTTACTTAATCCATTTCAAGAATGTGAATACCTGTCGTTGATTGTGAATGAATGTAACGCCGATCTGTTTCAAGATTGTAGGCGGCTGTTTTTTGAGATTGGGTGATTGTAACTTCTGTCAGCACCAGAAATACAAGTACCCATTGCTGAGACTCAATAAATATAACCCCGACAAATTCCATCGATGTGGATGCCTGCAGTTAATCAGTTTAATAATTTTACAAACTTAAAACTATGATAACTGCTTGGGTGATTTCTAGATACTGATTAAAGAGCCCCAATTTGCCTTTGAATGAATACATCTTTCTCTGTGTGCCAACCTTCTCAGCCTGGAGATCTTAACCTTAATATCTAGTATCATATAAAGCTATCATGCCAATTTAGCCACATAGCAACTAAGACTGGCGTCTAGAATAATTCCATGTTATGTCAGACAGACTTTTTCTACCGTTCATAAATCACAGCTTTCCTATTTTCTAAATTTATGTTGATCTTTGCTAAAGTGCTCTTAGTGTGGATTGCCTTTGATTTGCAGTGTGTAGATTGATGTGCAGGTGTTACTAACAATGTAGTGTGCTCTTCCTTTATCGTTGTTGATTTTACGTCAGTGGTCTGCATATTATCTGATGTTTCACATTTTTCACCTTTTTTTTTATTTCCTTTTTTGTAGTTTCCTACTTCTCTTTAAATCTTCTCAGGTTTTTATTACGCCTCTTAAGGGTTAACTGAAACATCCCCCTCCCCCGCTTTTGACGTGTAAATGTACTGACTGTGTTAGGCACAGTATGGCCGTAATCGTGCTGATGTACCATTTAATCCCAACACAAACAAACAACCCCCCCCCCCCCTCTATTTAAAAGACTTAACTTGCATGAAATAAGATAAATATATGGACCAGTTGGAAACTTGTTTTATTGCCTGAAATAATTAACATTGTCTGGATCTTGGAAAGGATAATTACACAGTATAAATGCAGAAAGTCCGACGCTTACTTTCGTTGCCAGAGGCAAAGCTTCACTAGCCTAATCTTGATCATTTACATAGGACGATGTGTTCAGCAACAGCAAGAACGAAAACAACGGGGAATAAAAGTCAACAAACAATAATGTTTGAGTAATTTACACAACTGTGATTTAAAATAGCTCGCGTAGCAAAACAAAACAAAAACAAAACAAAACAAGAGTGTAAAAACGTTCGAGCACACCTGTTGCCTATATATCATCTACGAAACAACATCAGCATATTGTGTGGAGAGATCATGTGGGCCATATATAACTCTAGGATTCAGAAATTCGTGGGAAGGAAAATTTGTGCCTGACAGTTTTGATGAATGGAATATTTGCAGCTGTGCTAGAAGCTCGTTGTGAATGCCAGGTTGGAAAGGCAGCCCATATTTGTCATTTTCTTGTTGTTGTTGTTGTTTGTTTTTAGATGTTTTATTGTTGTTATTATTATTATGCAAACGCTCAAAAAGTCATATACCAACAATTTCTTTTGAACACTTTTTTTTTTTAATGGCACAGTTTATATTATTTTGTTTCATTTTGCACAGCATTCATTATTGTTCCTTTAGTCTACATTTTGTTTTCCTATTTTTTAAATTATTTTCTTTAAGACATTCACTTCAAAATAGTATTAGCTAAATCTTATCTTGGGTGAAAGATTGAATTGATTTAGCTGCCATTAGACATAGATTTTATGGTACCATTCCCAGTCCTTTTGATTTTTGTTATTTGTTTGTCATTTTGCCTCATCGCCTTGACATATTCGGTTGCAACAGATTTATTCCAAATAGAGGTAGCATAGAGTTCTTGGAAGACCACATTTCTATTTAACATGTTTTCAGTTTTCACGGTCACTAGATTTTTTTCTTGTTTGTTAGTGCTGGATTAAAAAAAAAAGAGAAGCGAGAATTTTAAATGGAACGATTGCTTCATATTACTTCGAGCATTTCCTTGAGCCCTGAGAAAAAGACCTGAGGTTTGACGTTATATTGAACACTGTATTAGCGTATTTTACGTATCTGCGTCACATCTAGTGTGAAATATCTGTCCGTGTCAAGACTACTAGTATAAGGTTTAAAAAAAACTGTTGATATCTGCACGTAGTGATCACGCTACTGGATAAAGAGTCAGATATCAAAGACTGTTTCGTTGAGGGGATCAGATTTCACTGGCCATAAAGACACAGGAGTTAACTTTGAGTGTGAATATCTTGGGGGAAAAAAATGTAATTTAATAATTGTTTTCCTCATCAAAGTCAAGCAATTTCATTCCTCTTTTTACCGACACCAGTAAACATGTAAAGTGCATGACCTTCGATAGCTGTCCCATTTGTTATTTCACAAATCTGAAATTTATCCAGCAGCTGCCATGCAAAGATGTACACCTTCCTGATCACATTTCGTAGATTTTTCCTTATATATGCTTACTGTATTGCAACCGATGTGTTTTTTCAAGTCTGTACAAAGATAGGCCTATTAATCAAATTACTACATTATTATGTTTTGCTCCTTTTAAATTTTGTTAACATTTTAGTTTTCTCACCATTTTTTTTCTCTCTTTTTTCCCCCTATCTTTATTTCTTTCTTCCATTTTCCCCTTCTTTTCGGTTTGGTCTTCAGGCTTGGGCTTTCTTGGCTTTGTTAGTGCCTGCTACGAGATAGCGCGGCGCAAGTTTTACGACGCTAACAAACACGTCATGATGCTGGCACTGGTGGACTTTTGCGAGGAAGGCATCAAACAGCAGACCCTGCCGCCCTCGCTCTCCCCTCAACGCCATCTGGGCCGCCGCGAGCGCCACCGGACCTCGCTGACACTCTTCCCGCGCAGCACCATTACCTCCCTTGAAGAGGAGTCGGCCAAGAGACTCTTCGACTCCCCGCTTCGACGCCAGCCGCCGTTTCTGTCGGACGCCACCTTGATCATGAGAGAGAGACAGCAGAGGACGTATCTGCCCAGAACTGTCACACACGCCACTGTGTTTCCAGACGAGTGAAGTGAAAGAGTACAGGTCGAGTGAAAGGTCACGCTGACATGTTGCTGGTATAAGTAAGCAAAAGTAGCGCCTTTTGTTGTTGTTGTTGTTGTTATGTTGTATTTTGCCGTTGATAACGGTCAATAAAACAAACAAACAGAGAGACAAACAGAAAATGACATCTTGTTACCCGAAGTAAAAAGCTAAAATACGCTATCTCCCTGTTTGTCACATTTCCTGATCTATTACAAAAAAAAACAAACAAACAAACAAACAAAAACAAAAACACAAAAAAAAAACAGGGAAATAAATTTCAGAAAACTAAACTAAACTGAAATAAACACTGAAATAGACAAAATCAAAAAAGCATAATCATATTCTGAAAAGGAAGCAATTTCAAACAAGGCGGACTTAATTATCAATTGTTAAATTTCACTGGAAAATTGAGTCATACGGATATACATTGTTTGCCTCAGTACGTGCTTCTGGTTTGTGATATCAGCAAGAAAGGAGCAGTATGACTTTTGTATCTTATGATATTGTTTTGATGAAAGATGCACGGGAGATGATGGAACATGAGTCGAAGCAAAGTGGTAATAGCTGTGAATGTAGCAAAAGTATTGTTGCTATGGGTGGATAGAAAAAGTGTTTATCACTTATGAGTGCAAGTTAATTGTTATCATATTATGAAAGGAGAGGAAAGTGTTACTGCTTATGGATGGAACTGGAAGAAAAGTGTTGTTACTTTTGAGTGCAAGAACGTGTTATTAAATATGAGTGGGAGAAAAATGAGTAGGAGAAATTGTTATAATATATGAGTGTAAGGTTACGTATAAAAGGATGAAAATTTCATCTTTTGTTTCTCACAAATGTTTCACTTTTATGTTGTCAGTTCGACGCTAGCCGCCGTTTCCGTCAGACTCCACAGTGATTTTGGTTTGTTGCTTGTCATTTTCTGTGTAATTTATAAACCTTAAATACCAAGTCTTATTTTTGATATAATGATATTTTACTACTTTTCCCTTTGAATGAACTCTGTTGTTTGTGATTTGCCTTATTTTCAAATCTTGGAGCTGCTAATGTTTAGTATTATTTTAATGCTCAAAACTGCTAGCTAAGGACAGTGCTTTGCAACGGTGACGATGGATTCTTAGACTGTAGTTTTGGCAAGCCCGATTGAGAGAGTTGCGTGAGTGAGTGAGTGAGTGAGTGAATGAGTGAGTGAGTGACAGTGTGTGAGTGAATGAGTGAGTGAGTGAATGAGTGAGTGTTTGAATGAGTGAGTGAGTGAATGAATGAATGAATGAATGAATGAATGAATGAATGAATGAATGAATGAGTGAGTGGGTGAGTCAGTCAGTCAGTCAGTCAGTCAGTCTGTCAGTCAGTCAGTCAATGAGTTAGTGAGAGAGTGAGTGAGTGAGTAAGGAGTGATGAGTGAGTGAATGAATGAGTGAATGAGCGAGCGAGTGAGTCAGTGAATCTGTGAGTGAGTGATTGAGTGAGTTAGTCAGTGAGTCAGTGAGTTAATGAGCGAGTGAGTGAGTGAGAAAGACAGAGAGAGGACAGACTAATACTGCAGAAAGAAACTGTAAATAATTTGTAAATAATGGCACTTGATAGGTCCTGTGTGTTACGTGATTATTAGATCCGGCTCAATAAGCGTATCCGTCCTGCTTATTATGTGGTTAAAGGATCTGGTTAATTCAATTAATTTATTGTAACTCGCATATATTATATGATTATTGGATTAAATCAATGTAGCAGTGTATGGGCAATATGTAGTGTCAAGACATTGTGCTCATATGTTAAGGTCACTGGTAGAATATGGGTTTTTGTCCTTGTTCCAAATGCTATTAGAGCTAGAACATTAATTGTTCCTGCTTCATAACAACGGACAAGATAACTAGCTGTATGCTTTCGGGTTTTTTTTTTTCGGTATGGAAGTTAAGTGTCCCGAGAGGGAGAGAGAGAGAGAGAGAAAGAGAGAGCGAGAGAGAGAGAAGAAGAAGAAGATCTTTTTGAGAGAGAGAAAGAAAGGACTAGGAAATGAAGGTGGGTGGGGACAGAAAGAGCGAAAAGACAAGGGAAGAAGTCGAAATAGAGGGAGAGAGTGAGAGAGAGAGAGAAGGAGAGGGAGAGATTGAAAACGATAAGTGTATGTATCTTTGTATGTAATTGTGGTCTGCTATGTGTATGTATGTGTGTGTCTATGTGTGGAGAAAAGGAGAAGATGTGTGAAAGGAACACCCACTCTTCCGTGTATTTTCCAAACTCGAAAAAGATAGAATAACAAAAACAACTTCTCGGATTCTCGACATTTGATAATATGGTGAACATTTTCTACAATGAACAATTCTGACCCTCCCCCCCCCCCCCCCCCCATTCATTGTTCATCATTTATCACGCCACCTATTCCTCATTCCAGGATTGAACGTTATGGATGCTTGTGAAAACTATACTATCATGTTAAATAATTCACTTTATAGCTGTGATTCCCAACGTTTCTTGCTTGCACTCACGACCCCCTGCCCAAAAGCTTGAAACCCACGCGAGCTCCTAATATTAGCAGCTGGATTTTCATGTTATCTTCTGTGATGGAGAGGGGGAAAAAACAACAAAACAAAACCCTGAAATAAAAACAGAAAAAAATATATAAGAAAAAAAAATGTAATTGATGCATTGAAGTTAATTTTATCCCAAGTCACCTCTAGCAAGGCTACGCCACCCTCCTGCCAATTGGTTGTGAACCCATGACCTATGACCTATAGCCCTCTGTACCAAAAATAACATGCAAGGCATTCTCGAGATCCTTGGCGGATGATCAGTGCAATGGTTGTCATAAGAACGAAAAGCACTGAATTCCATTTTTGTTGTTGTTGTTTTTTGAAACATCAATCCTTGAGAGCCTTGTATATCAAGCCGTTGTTTTCAGAAAATTTGCAAATGTATAGAGGAATGGTGCTTTTTTATGGAAATTAATTTGATTTTGAACACTGATAGTGATATTTTCTGGGTTCACTTCACGTATATTTGGCTCCTACGGCAATTTGGCTTTCTACAGTATTTCTTATTGTATCAAAAACTCATATAACATCAGGGTACAGCTCCTTTGAACCCAACTATGTCTTGCCAGAACACACACATCAACCGTAAGATTAAAGCTTGTCACCGTGTAACAAGTTCGAAACATAAACATTTCATTAGTGAAAAACTGATACCGGTATTGAGGCATTTTTAGTAATATTTTATTGTTCCAAGAACATTAGGCGTCGTAACTGCAATCTGATATACATACTGTGAGCATTAAATTACTGTTAAAATTTGCGCCCACTGCAAATGTGCAAAGTAGGAATTGGGCGATTTCGATGGTTATTTAATGACCAGATTTGATGAGGTAAAGTTAGGAATCTTTTCATGGCTAATTCTGTATTTGGGAGGAGTAGCTGATTTATTTGTCTTAATATTATGAATATGATTATTATTATCGTTATCTGATATTTTGATTATGTTGCCGTCCTTTGTATAATTTTATGGACGTATTAAATCTTCTCGTGTGGCAACTTGTATCATTCATCATCTTTAATCTATCTTCACAACAAATGATTAAGCGGTGTTCCATACGTTTTTGTAATTACACGGCACGTATTTAGAGTATATATTTATTTTGTTGACTGCCAAATTGTGATATTATGTTGTTTTTGTGTTTTTTTCCTTGAAGAGAACAATACTGTTTGGATATGATAATTACTATAATAAAAATGGCCAATGCTTATGTTGATACCTTTGTTGAAGGGTTGAGAACGATTGAAAAGGTGTGTACAGTATATTTGTGTGTGTGTATGGGTGTGTGTGTATGCACATACATATATATGTCATGAGACATAATAGACACTACATAGAAGTACGAAGAAATATGAGCGTGTTCCAGACTCACATGGTGTATCATTCCCGATCAGGCCGAATCGTCAATTCTGTTCGATGGCCCATAACTGATATGTAGTATTGAATATGTGTGTGGGAAGATCGTTGGCTTGATCAAGCCAATGCTATGACTAGACAAGAATCATATTCTGCCTGATATTTTTCATGAAGTCGTCAAGTCAGGGTGGGGCCAAATTATCCTCCCACTCCCTCGCCCCTCCCTCCTTCCCCCGACTAGTGTCGGATGATGTGTGGAGACCTATATCTAGATCTAGTGCGTCAAACCGAATTGAAAAGTGAGCTCAGATTTGTGCGTGAGTGGAGAAGACCATTACGCCGAACTGAGGAGCCGAACTGATAATTGGGCTTACTGATTTTGGCATATTCATGAATGAAGGCCTTGACATACCACACATATAAGTTAGTCAGACGATACATTGAGATAAACAAGCACAAAAGTGCGCGTATATTCTGTCCCCTAAACAACACACAAAACAAACAGGAATGTAACAGCTGTCTATACAAAAATTATTGTCATGTGTATTAAAATTTCTGTCTGTGACATGACCAACATAGTCATGGCCGGCCAGCATGGTGTCCTAGTCTTTGGCACTGCCTTGTGACGACAGCACAGTTGTTATATCATTATGGTCTCTATTCATCTGAATTGTATTTATATTTCTATCCTCATGTAAGTGCAAATGTATCTTACATATAAATCGCGTCTTATCAACTGGGAATGATATTTCATTTGGAGGACATATAAAGTTTATCTTGTCTTATCTTATCTGATCTTTCCTAACCTTGACTTATTTATTCTTAAATAAAAGGGATTATCACAGAGAGAATAGTTCACAGAAAAAAACATATTGTCGGCCTACATACCGTCTACTATTAAAAGACAAAACAAAATAAATTTATTGTCATTACAAAAGACACGGCCGGAACAAAAACGAGAGCCGTAGTACAATACAGTTTAGGTTTAGCATGCAACATTTGATTTAACAAACAGCCAGTCCTTCAAAGAAAATCATAGCGCATCCAAAGAAATCATAGCACAACTATAATTGAGGTTCAAGGATGGAATTCACAAGCAAGAGGATATGATGAGTTCGGCCACGGATCTCATGGAAAAGACTTTTAGAAAAAGATGTGACTTTAGCAGTAAATTATAATAAAGGACCCAATTACTACAATGAGCTGTGGTCTATACCTTAAAAGGAGTCGGTTGATGACGATTACAAAGATGGCAATTAAACAATTACTTTATACAACAGGCACATGCAGTCGCTGTTTATTCTGTACAGACAAAGACATTTATTTACATGTATGGCCCAACCAACTCAATATCAAAACAAACGCTCATGAAACGTATTCATCTTTTGTGTCATCGACACTCCAATATTATTGTAACAGTTAAAAGTGCCATGAAGCTAAATCATACCATGTACAACCAAAACAAATAAACTAAACAATATCAAAGAAAACAAAAACAAAGGAACAAAGAGAAACAAGTGCCACATTTAATTTGGATGAAATTTAGACATGGCAAGCAGTATTTAACTCAAAACTGCCAGCCCAGCAAGTCAGACTGCTTCACATGGCTGTTACGGTTTACTGTTCAATATGAAGAAGAAACATAAACAATTTCGCAATGAGTCTAGTCAATCGCCAGTTTCTTTAAAACAAACATGCACACACACAAAAAAAAAAGACAAATACGTGGCGTACGGGAACAGTCAGTCCAACCGTAGAGACTGTTACCTAAATGGGGTCACGGAAGTCAACACGCCGGGCAGCTACAGGGGCAGTGCGATAACTGGCTGAGCTGATTTATAATGCTCACAATTAACTTAAGCGTGGCAAATCTTCACACAACACATTTCTTGCAGTGCACCCACACTGTTCAAGAAAAACATGGCAACACCTTTGTATAACTGTTATCGCTAATTTTTATTAAAAATGCCAGCAATCATTCGTAAAGTCATTCTTTTCGAGTCATTCTTTGCAAAGTCAATCTATTTTTGGAACCTGATTTTTCATCAATTTCCCCACATAAGTTGATGAAAATGTCTAAAACCGGACGATTGTAAAACATTTGTATCAATGGACAATCGGTCTGGAATTTTAATTGCTTCTGAAACACTTTGAAAAAGAGATGATGCAGACCAGTAATAATATCTGAAAAAAATATCTCCAAGGCTAGACCTGCATTTCATCAAAGATATAGACAGAGGACAGGCAGACATACAGATAAACAGGCAAACAAACAAAGAGACAGACAGACAGACGGACCGACAATAGATGTCATCGAATTCCATACATCACCGATCACCATTTTCTTTTTATTTCTCATTAATATTATTTCTGACAAAATAAAATGTTTTTCTACCCAAACATAAAACGAACATTCAACTATATTTATAATAAGAAAACACCATACATAAAACACGGGAATTTCACCCTCAAAACCACGACGTTACTATGGATACATGGCCGACTTCCGAGTGACCACCAGCCAATCAGAGGTCGGCGTTCATCAGCTGACTAATTTCGTTTCTCTGCCTGAGGCTTCGACTGATCTCCATCTGCGCACGCTCCAGAGTTTGCTCGTACTCCCCCATCAGAACGTAGAGTAACACACTGCGGCTCTCCGCTGGGAACAACACATTGGTTCTAAATTTAAGGTTATTGGCACCATTTGAACGTATGACGTTATTTCTGTTGTTATAAAGTTATCTCAGTTAAATTACTTTTAAAAGATAGATGGACAGATAGACAGACAGACAGGCAGAAAAGAAACAGGCAAGCTGAATGACAGATTGACATATAGACGAACGGCTAGAAGGAGACAGAAGGACAGACTGACAGACAGACAGATAGAGAGATAGATAGAGCGATAGATGGATGGATGGATGGATGGATGGATGGATGGATGGATGGATACATACATACATACATACATATATACATACATACATACATACATACATACATACATACATACATACATACATACA
>JBCEWB010535015.1:0-18817 GCA_039654565.1 Peronia peronii | reverse complement strand
ATATCCAAATCCTTCCTCCCTCCCCCCCCCCCCCCCACTCCACCCCCACCCCCACCCCTTCTCCGGCCTCCTTGTCATTCCCAGTAATTTAGAAAACGTCTATACACTTAGCACTACGATTTGATCCTCGACATTAGATATCGTGAGGATATTGAATGTCTACGGTCCTGTGGAGACAGACAATATCGGTATTCGGTGTTGTAGAGCTATGAGTTATCTCCATTATTAAATTGATCAATGGTGCTCATTTTTGCTTGAATGAAACTTTTCAATGGTTGCTTGCCCTGGTACCTGGTGTTGAAGTATAATTAGTCGACAGATGTCAAGCATAATGTATTATAATTATATCACGCTGTATGAAGAACACCACGCCAATGTTCATTTGTTCAGAGATGCATGAATGCGTGTGTGCATGCTATATTGCTTATCATGAGTAACCTTCTTTTATCCTATGACGGATAGTTTTATTAAAACACTCATTCCCCCTCCCCCCCGCCCTTTTTCCCCTTTCTTTTCCATGCAAATTTTGGACGCATTTCCTATTACCGATGTATATTGCAATATCATGCATTGTTAGCACTGAGTATTGTGTTGCAACATCCACTAGGAGAATAAGGAAATCAGAAATAGCACAGGAAATTATTTAGTATCAGATATTGAACACACATTCTTATTAATCTTATGCACATAAAGTTATGTAATCGTCAACCGTTACAGATTTGAGAGCCAAGGACAGCAAATTCATGTAGATTATGTTTGTAATACGATCCACCGCAGTGATGCCACCGAAATACGTTTGTGTTTGTGAGTGTGTGGGTGTGCGTGCGTATATGAGTCCTGTGTGTGTCTTCAGCCTTTCTTGTACATTTATGCTTGTTCATTTTAAGCCAGTGCTTTACTTGTCTTTCTTATCAGTCAAATAACAGAAATGGATTTAAACGTGAAATACGACACCCTCCATCTATCCTCCTAACCCCCCGCCCCCGGCCCCCTCCGTTCTCGGCTCTTGAATGAATCCATTCCAAATCTCCAATGGTCAATCAAAAATCATTTTTTTAAAACAATTATGGAATAGCTGAAACAATCTAACCAACGTTAACTTTTATTTACTGAACGGTCCTGCATTTTACGGACAACATTAGACAAGGACAAAAACCCACGACATGGGTAATTCCATGTAATATTAGAAACCATGTATTAGAAAACACTACAAGTATATCAAATATAATACAAGTAGGTGTAGAAGTATGAGGACAAACACGCCAGCGCTCTGAGATATTCTAATGACTTCAGACAGCTGGCCGTCAAATCCTTTCCCCTGCTATCTTTGCTTGTTTATTACAAGGTCTCAATTGCATAATATATCATCAGACCAGATTTCACCTGATTCACTTTGGACACACTTTCATGAAAATGCTAACTTTAAATCATAACATAAAAAAGATATTCTTAACTCGTCTTTCATAGATGAAACTTTTTCAACTTTAAGCAGATGTACGTGAAGCCAATTACTATATTATGTTTTTATCTGCATTGCAGGGATTGAATGCAATGCTATTCGAGATACCGGTACGTCAATGTCATAAAAGGACACTATTTTTTGTTTCTTTGGTGTAGAATGACGTGGTCTCACGATAAATATGATGGCCTAAAAGACACACACACACACACACACACAAATAAATCTAATGGTCAGTGGTTGAGGATAGATTAACTCGTCTCATTTAATTGAATTTCGGGGACGCATGAAACATTTCACCAAACTTAGCTTTGAATTTGGAACTCATTTTTAAGTACAAAAAGAAATTCACACTGGAGTTGATCGATTCAAAGACAAGTATGATTGCACCGGCAACTTTGATTGAGTTAGAGTAGGCGCCGCCAACATTAAATTCAGGCTCATATGACATACCAAAAAACATCAAGACATTTGGAGTAAAACAAATTATGAAAATGGTGGAGATCAAGCTGACCATTTGAATAACTTGTCTGTCCTTGTTCGAAAAGGATTTACCTTTTTTAACTGACTGTTCTCTCCATATGGCTATGTACTTTAGTTTTACTGATAAAATAACTGTACAAATTACGACAATGATAAATGTTAAAATTGGTAAAACCGTACTACACACAATAAACACGATACTATCTACTTCCTCGCGGTTTTCAGAATAGATCAGTCCAATAACAGTTCTGTTTCTTTCTGGTGAAAACTTCCATGTCAACCAGCTGGTAAAATATGGCGGCATGATTGTGCCTATTGGTAAGATAAATATCATGGCAATAATAATTCTTGTCCTTTCTGGTGTAATGATCCTCTTGACCTTGAGTGGCATAGTTATACACAGACATCTCTCAAAAGTGATGAAGGCCGTGATCCAGGCGGTGATACGAGAGAACAACAGCCGGGGCCATGCTGCAGTCAAATATGCGAATTCATCAGGTATAAAGGGAACGTTGATGTACTGCAGAAACGGACTATAAAACGCGATTACCCAAGACACAGTTAGTGAACTGCCCAAGTCTGAAACTGCCAAGCCCAGTAGACTTATGTTGATTGATTCACCAAAGCCTTGTTTTGTAAAGACAATAATGTTGATGATGTTTGCACAAATTCCAAAAACACAAAGAAAAGCACTGAACACATAAAACAAGACAATCAACAACACGTCCGTTGTTCTATTATCCAACAATTTCTTGAGAGTTGATCGAGACCTTAAAATCTCAGGCGTTGTCTGTTCTATGTCGTGAACATTTGTGATGCTGGAGAGATCGCCGCCTGTGTTCTTCTCATGGCTACTATCCGAAGCTGCTTGTGCAAGATGGTTAAAACAGAAAACCAAACAACTTAAAAAGCAACATACGGCCAGTAAATTTCTACAAACTGGGGAAATCATCTTGGACAAGGAAACTACCCTGGGCTCTAGTTATCACAATAGTCGTAAGGTCAAGGAGGCCAAGGTTTTCTTGTTGATTAATTGTTTCCTTTTCCCTTCTCTCTTAAACGCACATTCTACCCGTCTATACTAAAAGTATAAGTTTGTTTGTCCTTACAGTTTATTGAAAGTTGCAAGTGGACTAGGGGGAGGGGGGGGGGGGAAAGGACTGCTAATCACAATCTTTGTGTGTGTTGTGTGTGTGTGTGTGTGTGTGTGAAACTGTGGTTAAAATAAACATGTTTAACTTTTTTTCCTTTCGATTGCAGTCAGGATTTTAGTGTCACACTGAGATAATGATAATCCAGCGTCTATGGTCAAAGTAATGCCTCCGCCAGTTCACCTGATATTTTGACTGATGTCAGACTTGCCACAGATGTCAGGAAGGAGAGGAAAAAAAGAACTACAAGATAACATAAAATAAGATAAACTTTATTTGTCCTCAAGAGGAAACTCCATTCCCAATAACTACTATTACACTAAAGTCCTTCAGAAATATATTGTAATAGAAACTGAGACTTGGATTTTTTTTTTCAGACATGCACTCGTTGAAAAATCAGAATGACAGTTGTCAGTCATTGTTTTAAAATTAAGGTAATTTTGGAGAGTTGTCAGAACTAATACCATGGTTACAGAGAACTGTGTAAATTCTGTACGTACTAAAGACCGGTTTTGCAAGGGTGGGGTAACAATTATATCATTTTAAGTTTTCCCCCTTCCCTAACTCCTTTACAGTTCAAATTATATAAGATAGCAATCATGAATTTATAATATTGTACAATAAATCTGACACTGACATTAAGCATGATCATTGTGCTGGCTGAAGGTCTCCAGGGTGTAAAGAAACAAGATGCACACTAATCGGCGCTAGTGAAATAATCATGAGCAAAACAAATGTTTTAGTTTGCTATTGTGTGGTGTTGTGAGTTATCCCTGTCACTAAATTGATTCATCATTCTCTTTCTCTGTTTCTGTCATAGAGCTTGACACCATTTGCATCCTTTGATACCAGAATAAAGAACGGACGGATTGACATAAGACAGTCTCAATAATTAGGTATAAAAAAAAAATATGATAAATTATGACTGTGTCCAGCTTCATGCACAATTATATGTCTTTTTCTTTCTCTCTTTAGTCTCTTTCTTTATGTGGCCTTGGGGCACGACAATGATTTATCTTACTCATTGCTGGATGCTTTCCTTTAATTTCCGTCATCCTTCTCTCTGTTCCTCACTTATACCTCCTTGTGGCGGTTTGTACTAGAAACTGTTTTTGCAGACACTAATCACACAGAGAGGATGAGTACTCTGCCCAAGTTATATCATTCCTTCCGTCTTGGATCTATAAAGCAGTTTTATCTTTTTGCTTATGTTACCGAGAAACATTTATTTAAGCACTGTGCTATAAGTACAACGGTAGAAAGTAGACAGATGTCTGTAAAACAGGAGATTCAGCTAATGTGATTCATTTGAGACGTCAGTCCAAGGTCCGATGAGTAGGTTAAGGGGGCGTGAATGTTTACCAATCTGCCAAACTTAAGAAAGCGAAACGCATACATCCTCTCATACTATTTGCTTATTGTTCTAGATAAAACAAGACCGACAGAGAAAGCAAAACGCCACCCCATAGAAAAAAAAACACACACACACAATTTAAACATTAGTCTGTCTATATATTATAGTAACTATGACGAGTGTGACCGTAGGTAAACTCTGTAAATACTTTATTTCTCACAAAGAAGGATGACCAGCTGACACAATACTTGTTTGAAGGAAACAATAAGTCTTTCAAATATCAAATTCAGATCTTACTCCTTAGACAAACGTCTATTAAATGTTTATTTGCCAAGCTGAATCAACATACCAAAACAAGTTCAGTGTTAAAGCCAAGTTATGTTCTAAATTTAAAATACCCTACCAAACAGTTTATCCCGTTCATGTTTCCATCCTAGTACATTTTCTGCAAGGAAACTGACATTGGTAGTGTTTATCATATTTTTAAATATGGTAATAGAAGTTATTTTAGAGATTCACAGGGATCGAAAAGTGGACGTACATGAATAACAGTTTCTGTTTTTGTTTATTTTTTCATCAGTGTTCTTGCTCTAAGCTTTGTCTTTTTTTTTACAAAAGCAGTGATATAATAATTAACAGGCAATGCCTTCTCAAAGAGAATAGTTCTTGTTCCTGCATCTGCCAGAATCGAGTGTGGTGTTCTGAAACCTAAATATTCAAGAAAAACTCCAGTAAGCAAAGCAAATTTAATGTGTACGTAGGCAGGGCCACTACTGGCTGTCGAAGAATAATCTGAGTTTAGTAAGAATAGGAAGTGCTTCTCTCCAAGGACAAATAGATATTATGTATTATAGGAACAGATAGTTAGAGGAAAAACAGGTAATATTGAGCTCGCAAACTATTTGTGTGCGTTTTTGTACAGCTGAGATAACCACCACAACAGGAGGTTGAAAAAGGTTAACAAAACCGTAACTGTAGGAAAAACAGTCGACTGAGAAGCTCTAGCAGTGTGAATTGGTGTTATGTAAGCTGTGGGCCTATCTCCAGCTGGCTTACTATGAAACCCGAGATGTCGATGTGGATCAGCTACAAATTTATATAATGAACTCTAAAAGCATTCAGGCTGTTTTATATAGAAGAGCCATGGTCAGTCACTGAACTTCACCCATCAGCTGACATTCCAGAGGCGATAACTGAGAACCAGTGGGCCGAAATGAGATACGGCAAATTTTGCAATATTCTATATTTATAGAGATATAACGTAGATACATGTGCTTGTGTCTGTCTTTTATTATTGTATGGTTCGCATTGTGATAGATGTCAACCTTTTTTTTTTCTACGTTTGCGGAAACATCAGTTTTGTCAAACAATTTTTTTTTTCACAGTAAAACTGACTTACAGCCGCCGCAGACTACGCTCTTCACAACATTTGTAATGAAAATACCTGATGGAGAATTTCCTCATCCTTTTCTTCCGTTGTTTATTTATGTCTGTTGCAATACAAACTGATCCTATCTAGCACACCGGCTAATTTGTAAAGGCAGAAAAATGAAGATACCGGATATTATGATTTGCTTTTATGGTAGGCAGTGATAATTAACCTACTCCCACATTCGCCAACTCTCTTTCCAGAGTACAGGTACAGAATACACTTAGACCGATCTTCAGGTAATTCGACCTGAACACTTTCAGTTAATTTGACTCCGTATTTCCTTTAGATGTATCGACTCTCGTTCCGGAGTCAATTCAACTGAATAGTTGAACACTCCACACGTTCAGTTTGTCACCCTGCCCCACTCAGTTTTCTATGTATAGAAAAAGGCGTCGCAAGATGTTTTCTATCCCACTGGTTCCCAGCCTTTTTGCCCCCGCCACCCCTTATCCAAAGACTTAGTTTAAAACGCACACGACCTCCTACTATCAGGTGCTTGATTGACATTTCAATGTTTGTCATGGTGAGGGAAAGAAACGTTTAATACAAAGTATAATATGAATCCTGTAATTACGTATTTGCAGACTAATGGCATTGAACCGCTGTAGCACATATTCTTTGTACTGAAACAAAACAGAGACAAAAAGTTTGTAAGAGGATAAAAAAATGTAATTGATGAGCTGAAATTAAATTTATTTCAAGCCACTTTTAACAAGACTATGCGAGAGCTCTGTCAGGGTTTTTGCGACCCCCTTGGGGATCGCTCCCCACCGGTTGGGAACCCCTGTCCTATCGAGTGTAGCTATAAATTGTGTAATTAAGACAAGGAATAGACAGGGAAAAAAAGAAGTGACTAAAGTAAAGCTTGGCTCTTAGAAAGATCACCAATAAAACATATTAATCCTCTGGAGGAACTGCGATTGCATCCAAAAGAGTTGTCGGAATTATCTGAGAATGAATGAAGAGACCTATTGTCTTTTGCTGAGCATTGTACGACTTCATATAGAGCAAATGAAGAAAGAAATACGTCCATATGAGAGACTGGCAGCCACTTTGTTTCCTGGCTACAGGCAGGAATGACGAAGACTTGAAGTGCTCAACCAGCATTTCTCACCAAGCACTAACGACACAGTTATCTTATTACATAATATTACAGGTAGGACCTACATGTACTAGATCTAGGGCTATTAATATAAGGGTAGGGATAAATAAAAATTGCTCTTTTTTTTTTTCTTTCGAAGTATGAAATCGATGCGAACACGCTCGATCCGCCCTAAGTTCGACATACTTGTTCCAATTCGAACACAAAGCAGTGTTCGAATTCTTATCAATCTAGCAATATCAAAGAGATATTCTAGTTGGTAAGTCAGAGAAAGACCAAGACAATCCTGGAGTGACTCCATGACAGACATACTCAGAACTATAACATGTCGCTGTCTTGAAATGACAGAGTCGTAACTCCAGTCAACCAAGTTTTGAGAAAAATCATCTCCAAAGTTAAGGCATGTTATAATTTTTTTACAAATACCGATAAATTCATCTGTTTGTAACAGGCTAAATCGGAAGTCTCACACACTTAAGACTCACATACCAGAAAAAGAACAGCACTGCCAAATGTATGGTAACAAGTTTAACTCCGTTTTGTAAAAAAAATGGACTTACGACCCCCTCATTCCTAGACAACGATGTCTCTCCTCCAGCCTATTCGCCTCGTAGCTGGCAGGTATTTATTTCTCCCAGCAACACTTTAGCTTACCAGTTTACAGAAAATAAAAGGGTTTACAACTTACATCAAAATTGTTTCAGTGATGTTATAATTGTTACACATTGAAATTAGATGATCATTATCGTTGAGAAATGGAGTGGATTCGTGAAGGGCATTATATTGTACAATCGAGAGCGCAGACACCGCGAACTAATCGTGAGATCCGAACTATTCCCAAAGGATGGGAGTTTGTTGCATGTGAGAAGTAAACATGAATATTACAGAAATTCATTTCTGTCATAGATAATGCGCTTGTCACGCTGACCCAATGTTCTTGAGCCTGTCTTCTCCTGATACGATTCCTAATATTTTTGGCTGTATGCATATACGTTAATATGTTACTTTATACATCTACTTTGCCTCATGAACTGTGAATAGAAGTTATCGTATCTTATTATATCTTGCAATGTTTCATTACACTCACGTATATAAAGCTTATATATATATATATAATAGACTGCGAATTAAATTTCCTTTCTAAGACAAATACAATTTATTTGATCTTATCTTGAAATGTTGCACTAACAGTTTAATAGATTTGCCGTATAAAAAAAAAAAAATATTTAAGAATAAAATAGACATGTGAAAATCCTGAAATATTGACATAAAGCCCTTCAAAAGTTTATTTCCATTCAACATGCCAAAACTAAAGGGCCTGTTGTAGATTCTACAGAGTTGACTAAATAACATAGATGACATTTTTTTCCACCAGTCTCTAAGTTTCTTAGATTCAGTCAGAAAAGTTTAAGAAACAAAGTACATTTGAGTAACAAAGTCTTCTGATTTGACACAATTAGAACAAAGGTACATTTAAATTGCCAACATTGAGAAAATGATCTCCAAAGTTTAGGCATATTATAATATTTTTACAAATACCGCTAAATTCATCTGTTTATAGCAGGCAAAATTGGAAGTCTCACACACTTACTTTTGACAACAATACTGAAATACTGCAAATCATTCATGGACTGTAACCCAAGCTTCTGTTCATTCTTCGTGATAACTTCCTGCCTTTTCTATTTGCCTCTGTCTCTGTTCTTTTAAATTTGTGAATATATTTGCTCAAGACTGTCTATGTCCGACCTCCCCACGGTTGAACAGAACTAGCTTAGAAATTTACAATATTATGCTGAGTTTACTAGTCCATGAGGAGGATCGATTAAATAACACACTCCTGACCAGATATAATGCTTAAACCAGCACAAAATTAAGAAACATAAACAAATAATGGCTTGTTGTATTAAGCCTGAAATCTGCCAAGGTAACTCTAATTTTATATGAGACGCGACACGATGAAATCAGGCGCTCGTCAAACTGAGGCGTCCGGAGAAATCCCATATTTTTCAACAGTGAATGAATTTTTTAAGGTAATTTTCTTTCTTCACAGAACCCTTTCATATCAATCTAAAATGCATTTTAGAGTCAACGTTGCTGAAATAGATTGAGAAAAAGCCCAAAACTTGTAATTAAGTGGCATGGCCTAGTAAGGAGTAATAAGAATTAACGAATGTGATCGGCCATTTTCTCACTAAATTTAGCTGCAGCAACAGCTCATCCCATCTTTTTCAATTGCCAGTATCTCGACTTCTACTTAAGGGACACCAACATTTTTTCACCCACAGAAAGGGAAATGAATAAACTTCACAGAGATACCAACAACTCCGTATGCTTAAAAATTGACGAGAGCCTGGTTTCATTTTGTCGCATCTCATAGTAATATCGATGGGGTTGCCTTCTAAAAGGGCCAGTAAAGATACTATGAAACTAACACAAAAGAAATGAGTGCTATGAATCAACTTTATCACGAACTGACTCAGACACTGCGATCAAACATTGATATGTTTCTCTTTGTTCATGTATTGTTCATCACTGCTATGCAGGACAGGACAGGTGACCTTCAGTATACACGATTGTAACATGTAATCTAAGACACAAAATCGTGGTTAAGATTCAGGGTGGCAAATTTCCTATCATTTGGAATGCTGGAAGAGCGGCAGGAGTCAAGGAAGAAATTGTTACATCTGTGTTTGTAAAAACCTGTGATATGCTGACAACCTTTAGATTTTATTAAAATTATGTACTGTTTGTAACACAGATATCTAGATAATCTTCATTTTATAACGACAAATTCCAAGTATTAGCTTAGATTGGTATGCTAACCAGTGCTGCACGTCAAGCATCACATCTCCAGTAATCATACTGTGGCTATGTAGGCCAAAAATGATAGAAGGGAGAACAACTTTCTCAGATAGATTTATTAAAGGTGCTAATCAAACATTGATACGAATAATAGTCATTTTTGTCCATGTCAAACCTTTGTAGTAAAATTTAAAATGAATGAAGGCGTCTAGCTGAGTTGGTTGATAGTGGCTTTTTTATGATGTCGTAATGCCATCGTATAATTATATTTGAGATCCGACACGATGAAATCAGACTCTCGTCAAATTTTGAGCATATTATGGAGTTATTGGTATCACCGTGAAGTTTATTCATTTTCCTTTCTGCGTGTGACAAGATTTTTGTTCTATCTTAATTAGAAGTCAAGTAATGGCAATTAAAGGCGATGGGGGTGATTTATTTGCTGTAGCTGAATTTAGTGAGAAAATGGCCAATCATTTTTATTAATTCTTATCAATCCTTATTGGGCCATGCCAATAAATTACAGTTTTTGGGCTTTTCTAAAATGTATTTCAGCAAATTTATTTCTGAAATACATTTTTTGGTTGACATAGAAAGCGTCTGTGAAGAAAAACACATGTATTAAAAATGCGTTCACTGTTGAAAAACACGTGATTTCTCCGTGCGTCTGCAGTTTGACGAGCGCCTGATTTCATTGTGTCGAGGTCCCCAGGTCGAGAAAACATTGCCGTTTGTTTATTGATCTCCCCCTCCGGCTGCAAGGCTATAAGGTTTTAGTGAGACATGGTGAGAGATAATGTTACAATGACGTGAATTAGACCTAAATAATAAAGTTTTTAAATTTCTTCCTTTAACAATCAAATGTCTCAAGCATATGGGCATCAAACATGATTTCTTCGTTTTGTAGAGGATTTTGGGAGATTAAAATATGTTATTTTTTCAGTTGTTTGGTTTTCTGTGTTAGCCATCTGGCACAAGCAGCTTCCGTTACTGGAGTTTATCACGCAGAACAAACCACAGCTGGGACTTTAAGTTCTCATTCAACTTTAAAGAAATTATTAGATGATAAGACTACGGACGTATTGCTGGTAATTCTGTTCCACGGGTTCAATACGCTCTTGTGTATTTTTGGAATTGTTACCAACACCATCAACATTGTTGTTTTTACAAAACAAGGCTTTAGAGAGTCAATCAACATAAGTCTGCTGGGCTTGGCTGTTTCTGATTTGGGAAGTTCGATGACCTCGTCGTGGTTAATTGCATTTTATAGTCCATTTACGCAATATGCTGACGTTCCATTTATACCTGATGAAGTGGCATATCTGACTGCTGCATGGCCTCGGATATTGTTTTCTCGTATCACAGCCTGGATCACAGCTTTCATTACATTTGAGAGATGTCTGTGTATAACTATGCCACTCAAGGTCAACACTATCATCACACCCAACAGGACACGATTTGTCGTTTCAATGATATTTATCCTGTCGGTAGGTACAGCCATGCCGACCTATTTCACAGGCTGGTTGGCATGGTCGTTTTCACCAGAGCGAAACAGAACACTTTTAAGGGCGATTTTCTCAGAAAACCGGGAGGAAGTAGATAGTATTGTGTTTATAGTATGCAGTATGATTCTACCTTTATTAGCTTTCACCATTGTCGTAGTTTGCACTGTTATCTTATCAGTCAAACTTAAGACCATATCCACATGGAGAGAACAGTCAGTTAAGAAAGGGGAATCGTTTTCCAACAGGGACCAAAAAGTCATCCGAATGGTGAGTTTGATCTCCACAATCTTCATCATTTGCTTCACTCCAAACGTTCTGGTGTTTTTTGGAATGTCGTATGACCCTGAATTTAATATCGGTGGCGACTATACAAATACATTAGAAGTTACAGGTGCAATTATACTTGTCTTTGAAGCCATCAATTCAAGTGTTAATTTTATACTGTATATGAAAATGAGCTCCAAATTCAAAGTTACCTTGGATAAAATATTTCATCTATCCGCGAAATTCAATCATGAAATGTAGTAAGATTTGTCTAAACACTCGGCCACTGTTCAGTTAATATTATCCGAAAACAGTTTTAATGTGTTGTTTTCAATGAAAACATGTCATTAGGTCATTTGCGACAGTTGTGTCGATGATTTATACTAATCCAGATGCAAAAGCCATCTTACCTGCTAAGCAAATATAGGCTTGATGAAGATATCATTTGTACCAGTGAAAGAAGATATTAAATATTCTTGAGTGTTTTGACCTGTTTGCCTTAACATCGCCTATTTTCTCAGCAGGCCATTCAATATACGAATAAAAAGTAAAGTAAAATCTGGTCAAAATCAATTCCAGGAAACAGAGATCATGAAAAGTAACCTTAAAGAAATCACTTGTAGTATATCAACGGCGAAAAAGATTTGAAAATATTACGTTTGAATCATGAAAATGATTCCTCTGACCGATAGTCTGTCGTTTTTTGGTATGTCTGTATTTGACACTCCTATTTTGTGTGTTTGCTGACTTGAGACTGTTAATTTTTGTCCTTGTCTGATACATTTTCTTTGGTGCAGTAAGGTGACTGAGTGGAGAGGTGATTGGCCGCATGAATGAGATTTAATTTCGTATTTCCATGCAATATGTACAAGGGGAGAAGATTCGTTTATCTCAGTAATTAAACTTGAACATTCAGAATGCTATTCCAGTGAAGAAAATTTCGGCGTTTCTGGTGTAAGTGTGATTGACAAACTCTATGTGCCTGTTATATAGTTGAAATCATCGTTCACTATACTTTCTTTTTATAAAAAGATGTCTGCCAGCTCTGATGTGCGTCTTGTTTTATTTGTTTGTTTGATTCATTGTTTGTCCGTTTCTTCGTCCTGCTGACTGTGATAAGTTATAACTGAACTTCTGAGATGTTTCCCAACACAAATACTGATGGCGCAATGCTAGCATTCTCCTATCTTTTGACAATGTGATCGGCCCAGATTTTTATTTTGATAATGCTATAGCGTTTCGTTTTCTGGTTCCGACATTCTATTACAGTGTCATTCTGGTATTATGTGATCATTCCTCTGTTTACTTTAAGTTATAAGAAATTCATGTGTTGTCGTTTGATGAGTCCACTATCAGTTACAACTGCAGCACAGCCTCCTAGTCTGCTCATAATAAAACAGTTTGGTAATGTCATGCTAGTGTGGCCAACGCGAGTGAACCTCACAACTACAACACCAGATACTCTGATTGGATGTGAAAGTGATAAGAACTTAAAACACTATTGCTTTAGTGATGTTCGAATTGTTAAATAATGAAATGGGATCAACATTGTCATTGAGAATTCGAATGTGGATTCGCGGGGAACATAAAGCTCTTCAAGTCACAGATATTCCATTTGGTCGTGGAGTCCGAGTCGTTCATTGAGCTCTTGGTGATTCAGTTGTTTTTTCCCCGTTAAACTCAGGTTGTGAAAAATGTAAAGAGAAACCACCAGTGATCTCCTCCAGGGCTATAAGCTACAGTAGTTATGGAGGCAGCAGGGAGGGACGTTTGTGTTTACACAAATTTTATTGTCAAAGATTATTTGTCCAACAACTTCAGAGAACAGTTTTCAATGTCATTCCCGATTTCCGTATTTAAAAGGCTGACCCCATAGCGGAAACACCGCTGTTGCATGAGTTCATACTGTGCCAATATTATTTTCAGCATGTTATTCATCTCCGGTCAGGAATGAGACCAGAATCTGCATCAGCTGTCCGACATATTTCTACGGATGAGTTGCTAGCTAGAATGTGTTCATAAAACTATCAGTCCGAGGAGAACAACAAACATGAGGTGAAGAAATACATTTCAATCTCAGCTGTTATTTCTCCGATTATTTGTTGGCCAGCGGTGACTATTTCGTCACACATCATTACCACCTGCAATCACATGATTCACCTGGAACAAAAATCTGACAGTCTATTAAATATTATGCACGTACACGTATTCGACACGAGCAGATCTTCACAGTGACCCCTGCGCTTAAGTGAGAGGATTGTTCAAAGTCCAGGGATAGGGTTAAAGATCGGGAAAAGTTAATAATATGTCGTTGTGCTAAGAGCCCCTCTGGCTTTAGTTTTAAAAAAAAAAAAGAAAAAAAAAGAAAAAAACTTAATAAATATTTCTGCTGTACGCATATTTATTGCATCCCACTTCGGAACTTAGTGAGGTTCTCTATATGGCTATCACTGAGATGTTGGACACAGTTCCTGCCACCACTAAGTCTTTCCGCTGCCAGCTTGCCACATCACAGTCTGGTGACTTCAACGTACATCTCTCAGATCTTTGTACTCCTGTTTCTGTTCCATGAGTCTGCAAAACGTTCAGATATATTATTATGTGTCTCTGTGCATCCGTTGCTGAGTTCCTCTCCCCCTCTTTCACTCTCTAAAGGCATTTAACACATTCCTGCTCTCGGACTGAACCCACCGTCGTTAAGGGGGTAAGCTGGTGAAAATTTTAGATTGTTATTTCACCAGACTAAGAAGAGAAACCATGACATGTTGTTGTGTATGATTGGGAAAGATGTTTTTCACTTTCAATTTTTTTTTAATGATGGTTTCCATGGAAACGGCGGCCATCTTGAAAAAAACACTAATCGTAGAGTCTTAAAATTTCAAAAACTACTTGATCTACAGGGTTATTTATGGTGCCAAAACTTAGTTTATGGTCATATTGGGGCAATAAGGTGGTTAGTTTTGTCCTTTGACACTTATCTTTATATATATTTTTTTTTTTTAAATTGACACTCAGTGCTAACCAATAAAATACGGGTTGTAAAACAAAAAAAAATGTCAAAATTTTTTACCACTGAGTACAACCATACCAAATAGCCGTTTGCCCAGGCTAATAATCAGAGAATGTGTGCCAGATTTGAGCCCTAAGAAGAGAAACTTTGACAGGTTGTTGTGTATGACTGGGAAAGATGAGTGTATACATTTTGAGATTTTAAGATTTTTAATTTTTTTTTTTAAATTGAAAGTGAAAAACATCTTTCCCAATCATACACAACAACCTGTCAAACTTTCTGTTCTTAGTCTGGTGAAATAACAATCTGAAATTTTCACCCGCTTACCCCCTTAAAAAAAAAAATAAAACAAGAAACTAAAAACAGTGCATTCTTGTAATCAACATGATCCTAGCAAATCTTGCTGCAAACGTGGCTTTTCAGGTCATAGGTTTATGACAGGAAGTCGTTTTTGAAACAGTAGACAAGATTTATGATCCTGTTTTCTACCACCTTAATTTACAGCTGGCATTCATGTAGGACGTATCTGGTCGATCTCGTACTGCTGGACACGCATACATTCAAACGTATGTGTTTCTCAACAGTTCTGCTGCTGTTCTATAAGACATGCCAAGGGCAGGTCTGGAACATCAGTTGAAGCACACGAATTATTGACTCTGGAAGGTGTAACTAAATATTGTTCGCCAAGTGCAGCACTGTATTGTATTCAATTGTCAGTATCTAACATTACACATCAGATCAGCCTTCCACTTGTTCCTCTATCGATGATGACATTCTAAACCTATTTCACCCCTGCGAAATGAATCGAGTCATGAATGATGGTGCCCCAATCATTCTGAGATAAACAAACAAACAACAAACAAATAACAGTAAAAATGAGTGGTTGAAAATGACTTTATCAATATACGACAGGGTAGACATTGTCTCTATAAACATGAAATGAGGTCGTGGAACAAGAAGAGGACGAAGAGTTGATAATATACTGTGTCATCAATCGACGGCAAGAGTAACGGAAAGCGGAAGACAGGATCATTTGCACCTGATTCACCATCGTATTCATGCTAGATGAAGAATGAAGGAAGGGACAGGTAACAGTCAACGCCAGGGCAGCCCATGTACACAAGGTGTCACCCTCACCACAATTTTTGCATTGATATTTATTTTATAGACTTGGTTACCCACTGTTCTTTCAGTTATTTTACAAACAACTTCATCCCCTGTGCTATTTAATATCTAATAAGTGACACTGATATTGTATTTTGTTACATACCATTCACATCTGCAATCATATGATTCAACTGAAAAAATCTAACACTCTATTAAATATTATGCACGTACACATACTGAACACGAGCAGATCTTCACAGTGACCCCCTGCACTTAAGTGAGAGGATTGTTCAAGGCCCAGGGATAGACCAAGGCACTATGAGTCCAGTGTCTTCAAGCATGCGGTTTGGCTTCATGTCGTCCCTTTTATTCTTATAGATTCGTACGAAATGCCCCAATTGGAACTTTCACATGTCCAACTCCGTCCAATTTTGTCTGTTGTGTGCATCTTTGTAATGCATTGAAAGGTTGTGCATGAAGACCTGTGTTTCCGTAAAGATCCTGTCGGTCCACTTCTTTCTTTGCCTAGGTGGTTCCTTAAAGACTATTACAAAAAATGTAGGTATGTAATCTTAACCAGACCGGCGCATTAATATGAGATCACTTTTTTGTTGTTGTTGTTGTTATTTTTTTATTTAGAGAGAGGCGGGGAAGGAATCATTTTCGAAACCGCTGGCGTGGAATGATTTTAACCGTTACCGTCAAATTGACCATGGTCAAATTAGAGGAAAACAATCGAAAACAGGAGGAAATCACTCATGCCGCCATCTTGAATTTGATTACTCCCTGTTGCGTAACTTTACTATAAGTAGGATTCTGCATTTTCAAACGATGTTCTTGAGATTTTACACAGACGTTCTGGTTCAATATCTAAAATTATTCAGAACACATTTTTGATAATGGGAGCTTAGTGCCTTTTTTTCCAGAATTTTTACAAGATCAGATGTATAAAAAGTCATAGGTCTTTGACCTCACAATCTCAAATTTCTCAAAGCTGGAATTTCCTTTTTTGCTTTTTTTTATATCCATGCCAAATTTCAGGACAATTTGCTCCAGAAATGAGAAAAGGTAGATCGTATATACGTGCTTTAAAAAAGAAAAAAAGAAAAACGCATGTAACTTTTTTGTCACCAGAGAGACAGTCGTAAAGAGCTTTTGAACGGGCGTTCAACCTCAGAATGTTTTGTTTTTCACATACAAGTGTTCCTTCCGAGACGGCCATGTCTTAGTTTGTCTTTTCCTGGGTCTCTAATCAAATTTGTTCTCCATTTTTTGCTTCCTTACCGCTGTCAGCAAAATGGTTCCCGTAAAGTCATTTCAGGGCCCAAGGAGACCAAAATTTGGTCCCATGTCTTCATCGATCCAAATCAAGAGTTCCTTTACCCTTGCTGTGACAGACAATCCACTTCTGTACAGCAGAAACAAGGCATATTCCACCCTTAGAAGGTCGTGGGAATTTTAGAGACCTAAGCAAAGGCTTTGGCTGTCATCCGGTGTGGTTAAAGCTTAGGATGGTCAGTCAGAGTCAACTCCTGGCATTCAGGCTCCCGATATCAGTGAAGAAGATCATAATCAGGTCTTTTATTCGCCATTTGTCCGTAGCCAATAAAATAGACATGGTTTAGCACTGCATACAGAGCCTCGATTGAGCCCGAACCTGGGTGGCCGAGGGACGTGTCAACCTGTGAATGACCATCCTTTAACACCTTAAAATGGATATATCAACTCTTTTTTATATACTATATTTATATTCACAAAATGGCAGAACTTTTAAATGAAATCGAATAGTTTGATCCAAAAACTTGATTATCAATACCCTCGACATAAACCAATCTTGAGCCAGCATGACAGATTCTGATCTCGGTAATGATGCGGCAATGTCAAATATAATAGCAGAAATATTAATATGATCATTTATAGGGAAAAAGGAACTGCTCGACGCGCGGAGCGTACACAATGAATTAAACCAAAATTCTTGTAAAACAATTTTGTGTGTCCAATCCTTTCCGTAGCTCTTTCAAAACAACCACAATATTTTTTAAAGATAATAACCAACCAGTAGATGCCACGTGTCAAATGCAAAATAAGAGGAATAATACATGTCAAGTCAGATCATATTTTTTTAAATATACATTTTCGTCTTATGGATTTGTACGGGAAAAATCCATATTAAAATATCATAGTTAAATTGCTATTTAAATGGTGACATTTATAGCTGTAATTTTTCATGTTTTCGAAAGGTCTGGGAAATTATATCCTTCAAACTGCAGAGGCAAAAACCTCATACGATAACAAGATAAAAGCAACAGACACACACACAAAAAGCATTGCTAAATTAGAATGTTAGCAGAAGTCAGTGGCCGAATGGCACAGTGCAGGGAGATGACTATTTCCTCAAACCTACTAATCGTTGGAAAGGCTAATATTGAATCTGTAGCTTTACATCACAGTGGGAAATTTCAGGAAACATTCTATTATAAACAAAACTGGCCAAACTGATTTGGAGAAGATATTCTCATTATTAAATTCAAATAGCACTTTACTACAAATAAAAAACTTTAACGCTTGCAGTGGCCATTATGACTATTTATAAAGGACACTCGGACCTGCAGTATATCATATCTGTGATATTTTGTTTTCAACCTCTATCAGAAGCAATTTTAAATAAGAGTGGTCTCAGGAAAACAGACAGAGGTGCCACTAACATCAGTGATGTTCACGAGATAGAACAAACTACGGGCGAAACCCTTACTTTGAAAAAACTGGTGGATGATAAGACAAGAGACATATTGCTGATAGTAGTGTACTGTATACTTGATGCTTCTCTATGTATTTTTGGTATCGTAACAAACATCATCAACATAACTGTCTTCGTGAAACAAGGCTTTAGTGACTCCATAAACATAAGTCTACTAGGCTTGGCAGTTTCTGACCTGGGAAGTTTGATAACTCTGTCGTGGTTAATACTTTTTTATAGTCCATTCATGCAATATTTTCAGCCTGCATTAATCGTTGAAGATGTAGGTTATTTCGTTGCAGTCTGGCCTCGGATATTCTTCACTCGTATCACCGCCTGGATCACGGCTTTCATCACATTTGAGAGATGTCTCTGTATAACTTTGCCACTCAAAGTCAGCAGGATCATTAC
>JBCEWB010534904.1:0-18818 GCA_039654565.1 Peronia peronii | reverse complement strand
CCCCCCCCCCCCCCCCCCCCCCCCCCCCCCCCCCCCCCCCCCCCCCCCCCCCACCCAAACAACCAACGAGACACAATTTTAATTATTTTATTACAGGTTTGTTTCCTTGTGTACAGAAATCTCGCTATGGCTCCTGAACTTTGCGTTCATCTTAAATTCAAGCTCTCTCATATAATTGGATTGTGAGCCTGATAAGGGCTGTGTTGAAAGCAAAAGTATGATGTGAGAAAAGTAGAGTAGAATGGTGTTAGTGTTAGCCCTGAAAAGAACTGTTGATGAGTCGGTTTTAGCCCTGAAAAGGACTGTTTTAAGCCTTAAGTCTTAAAAGGGCAGTTGGGGAAGTTTTACTCCTGAAAGGGCTATTAATAAAGTTTTAACTCTGAAAACAGCTGAAGGAAGCCATCATAACACTGTCGCAGTGCTCTTTTATCCTACACACTTCATAATACATGTAACATGTGTAGTGCATTTACACGTATACCTGTACTGTAGGCTCTGCCAGGATGCTTTATTATAGATCGATTGCTCAGCAGTGCTGGCCCTGGTACACTGTTTATCCTTCCCCCTGTGAACACATGGCCTACTTACGCTGCACACGGGACACAATACATTGTCTAACCCTTCTCGCCCCATCCGCAGCGCTATCTCCTTTGTTTTCAAACCGCTGGCATCCACGTTGGTAGAAACTGCATGGAGATGACAATACCGATTTTTACATTTGTGGCGGCACTGACTGGTTCGATTTGAAGGAAACTCATGGTGATGGCTCGAGTTATGCGAGAGGCATTTGATAGGCACAAAGAAGAAAAAAATCCACTGTTTCGTTTTATTTGATTTATCAGAAATTTGTTTAATCAGAGTTCAGTTTGAGTGGACTTGGCTGTACATTTATGAAGTAATAACTCTGATTTGAATCTGTGAGATGTGAGCATGGGTGTTGTTCAATTCCTTGTTTCAACTGGTCAAATTTAAATAACACCAAAGATTCAGTTTTCCTTATAATGCAGATATCGTATCATTATACATATTAATCATCCTGAAAAACATCTGTTTTGAGAAGAAAAGAAAGTTTTGTACACAGATTCTGATATATACACATATTATGTTCATGTATTAAACATCACAGGAGACTGCTGTTTTGTAGGCATGTTGACTATCTAATGTTGCGATAAGTGGCATAGGAATTTTACTTTTAAATTTCGTTATTTTATAATGTTCAAAATCCATTATTCAGCACTAATGAAAGAAGTACATGTATACATGTATATACATGTAATTCTTTTTTTGTTGTTTTGTTTTGGCTTTTTTTTTTTTTTTTTGCTACTGTCAAGATCAAGATTAGCCATACATGCAAAATGTGATGTAATCTAAGGTATTAATATTAAGACGCTCACATCTTGCTTTTCACAGATCCAGGGTCAAATCATAACAACGTATTCAGCTGTGACCACGCTGCCAAAGCCATTGTGGTTTTTTTTTTGCGAAGTTATACATATATTAATTATTGCCAGAAAGAATTTTGATAATTTCTCTCAAATACTTTTTTCTGCACAGATAAATCATCATTTGTTCAAAACAAAAAATTACTGCATACCTTTGAATTTGCTTATAACCACCTGAATGTTGTCATTTTTTTTGAAAATTCACTAGCAGTAATACTCCAGCAATATATTACATGTACATATATGTGTATACAGTCTTCTCTCAAAGGCCACAGTGACTTTTTTGGAGCTGTGTGGACCAAAAATTGTGCATTTTTCCAATTACAATGTTATAATTCTAATAACTACAGTGATCTCCACCTAAGAACCCTCTGCCCATGAGTCAGCCTCTGGTGCAAAATGGATTTTTTTGTCTATACTTTACCCCTCTATGAACCTGCTCTAATATAAAAAATCCGTTCAAGAGCCCCAAATCAGTTCAAAATATGTGGATACTCGTACTCATGCTGTGATTGCATTTTAGATTGTCCATTCAAGAGAAATACATGTACACAGTGCTAGGTGTGCAGTAAAATGCGGTGGGGATAGAGGGAAGAAGGATACAATGAGGGGAATTGATTGTTAATATATAACTGCATAATCAGGACACGTGGACTAATCTATAACCATTTCTTTGTTTGACAACACGTGAGGCATCACCCATGATTGGTTCTGTGTGTAAGGAAGAATAAGTTTAGCCTCCTGACTGGTCAGTTGTTTTCCTCCTTTGATCAGTCTGCCTAACTTCAACTACTTGAGTCACTGGTGTGATTATCCGTAGAGTAACGTAGCAATATCATGACTTGTTTTCATTAAAAATGATACCCTCATGTGGAAACTTGCTTGATATTTGAACCGCGGGCATTATTAATGAAATTATACACTAAGAAAGGTCAGGAATTGTAATGCTGGTTCTAATTACAAAACACACACACACAACGGAGAAAGCTGTTCTTGTTGGCATAAACATAACTTTTAACCAAAGGTATATAATTAATTAACTAATCGTAGCAGTCAGGACAAAGATCAGATGGGTTGCATAACTTTTCAGTCTGCCTAAGAGCCCACTTTTTTTGTCTCCTGATGACCAGACTTTTAGGCGGAGACCATTGTATTTGTATGTTTCAGTTTTATGAAACTGATTGTTATTGAGGTTTTCCCTGAAAAAAATGACTAAAATATATTCATGTAATGTGAAGATAGTCATTGACAAAAGCAAATTCTGTAATATCCTGAAAGATCACTGTCTAGGAGGCTAAGGCCTAATGCTAATAAGAAAATTACTTTGTTTTTCTCATGTCTAGAAGGCTAAGGCCTTATGGTAATGAAATTACTGTGTATTTCTTATGCTTCGCGGAAATAAATGAAGTAATTTTGGGCTTGTTCTGCACTGTTCATTCACAGTGAGTGTATGCAGTTTTATTGTGACATTTTCTTCAAATATTACCACTGATGACTGTGGGTGATATACACTCACAGTCAAGTTGATGTTTTGTATGGTTAGTTTTGATTTTATCATTTCTATCAGGAGATTTAGAGATAAACATTTTTTTTTCTTCAGCATGAAATATTGTTTGAAATTTTGTGAAGATTAGAAGAATACAGTGTCTTAAAATATTAAATAAATAGAGTTCATGTTGCAGCCTGTGTTGGCGTTCTGAGGATACATGTAATTTAAAAATCTTATAAACTGAAAAACCTTGAAAGACATGATCTAATGTTATTGAATCATACACACTTTTACAAAAAAAAAGAAATATGGATCTTCAAAAAAGTTCACCAGGCTTTTACTTTTATTCTTTTCATTTTTTTGTCAAAAGAAGAAAAGTCTGATGATGCAGGTGTTGGAGATGCTGTGTTTCTTCAAATTATTACAAACTTTTGGTAATGTGTGACCTGTGGCTGAAAACAAGACCTCTCTTTTTATAGGTCATTCAGTGCTTGCTCTACTAAATGCAGCACATGTACATGTATTTTCATAGCTACCACGTTATTGACATAATATGCATACATGTAATGTATTTCAAGACTAGAAACAAAAAGAATACAGTCTAAATCTAATCATCTATTAAATAATACAGTGCATTTTGAAGTGATATAAATCATAGAATGTATAATAATTTATTAATACATATATGCACATGTACATTTGTATCGTGTTGCATTATTAATGTACATGTATTATATTATTATGCTGTGAAATCAGTCTTGATTATAAGTACATGTACGCATTTGTTTTTAGAAATTGAGTAGATCTAACATTTTATGTGATAGTTCATGCATTATTGTTACATCTTGTTTCTGAGGCCAACATTCTCTACAAGTTACAGATTAGTCAACCTCTGATACCACCACCGCATCACATTGTGTAACATGTTTTAGATCTTGACTCAAGGTGTCCAATCACAGACTTTGGGACTTTTTTCTGTAGTTAACAAATAACAGTTACTTCAGTGCATTACTTCATAGATTGTTAAGAGTTGATACTCTTATTTATATGCCTGCTTACACATGTGCTTGAATAATGATGATTGTTCTTATGTGCATGTCCTTGACTTATTTATGAGCAAGGAGTGATAAGGATAGGGCCAAAGATTTATCTCCTGAGAAGGTCTGTAAAAATTGATAAAATATATTATTTATTATCATGACTAATCCATGTAAAGTTGGGTATATTGATAATATTGGAACACATCATCAGACATCATAACTAATCCATTCATTGAAAAATGGCATAAGAGTGTGTGATTATTTATGATATTCTGTGCATTATTCAGAGTAAGTTGATCATACATACATTGCATTTTGGGTCTTGAGATTCTCATTACTTTCAGCTGGATACAATGTATTAAGAATGCTTGTTGCTGCTCAAGCAAATGTCTAGTGTTAATGTCAGTGACATGACATGAATATTATTATGTTATGTAATTGTGATTCTGAACATTGTGCATCTGTTTTCTTTGCTAGTTGGATTTGGTTATAATAGCAATTTAATAGAATATCATCAAATCATGCAGTGCTTATTTTGAATTTGGGCCATACATTCCTAGTTGTGTTACCTCAGATTTGAGCTGGTACCAGTGAATCCTGCATGTTATAAAAATTAATGTTGTGGATGAGGAATAGAGAAATTGTTATTTTCTCCCTTTGAAGTCACTGACAATAACTGATGTTTCAGAATAATGCTGTTGCGGATTATTGCTTCAAATGTCTGACGGCAAATTTGTAATAAATAAATATACACAGTGTACATGTTTTGAAAATGTTTCATGCATGAAGATGTTTTGTTTTTTCCTTAACCAATTTGATTAAAGATGAAGTCAAGACCTCATGCAACTACTGGTTGACTAAGTGTTTTAATATTTTTTTTTTCTAGAGGAGTATTTAATGGAAAATTTACCTCAAGTTCTCCAAGGTGTCTAAAATTGTTCACCTGCTCATTGCATAATGATTTATTATCAGCAGCCATTGCAATTAGCTCTTTAAAATCCACATTGCTCATAACATGTCATGTGCATGATCCATTTACATGTACACTGTATATGTATGCCATTTATCTTCTGTTCAGGTATTTCAAATAATTACACAAGTTTTCATATTTCAGTGCTTCTGAAGCAAGACTCAATACTGTGGTTACATGTAGATCTATGTCATACTTACAAAAAAAATTATATATGGGATTTTAATAAATGTACAAAGATCTTCTATGAAGACTAAGCCAAAAGGGGCATTTAATATCCTAATCATCAGTCAAGGCATCAATATAGACATGTGAAGATACAGAGCCTGCACACAGCAGCCACATGCAAATACATGTATTAACAACAAATATGTATAGCACCATGAAAACAGGTCAGCCAAACACTACACTCGCTGGTCAAGGAACTGGGGAGCTGTCAGATATACATGTATTATACATAAGATCACATCTTAGACACTGTGCTCTGACTAAGTAAATAGAGCCTACATGTGAAATCATTTTCAGAATGGCAGGAAATCTGTTAGTTGTTAGTGTTGTGCACCTCATGTGATATGTAGGAAAGATCATGAAATGGTAAAAGATCACTTGAAAGATTTAATGAAAGCTGGTGAAACAGAGAGTCGAGATATACTGTTACGGGGCTACTGTGTAGTACAAATGCAAAGCATATATCTGATGTGTGAGATTCATCTGAAAATTTTACTCTTACTGAGTATCGGGTGCCAGAGCAAGTGAGAGAGAAACATGGAATTTACCATTATCCAAACATCACATACATGCACTTTTTTTTTTGTTACTATGTCAGTAATAAAAATTTAAACAGTATCTACATATACCATACAATATGTACATTTATTCATCACTCAGTTTAATTTAAATGCAGATGTCATGTAAAAGTGTAATTGAGTGAGAAAATGTTGCTGTGTTTATTGCAGCGACAAAGATGACTATTTTTTTAAAATGAACATTTGTACTTAAGCAGTAGCGGGACATATCTTTTTAATACTGTGGAACAGAAATAAACCTTGAGTAGCAAATAATAAATCAGTAAAATAATAATATTGCAGTTCCAAAGGAGGAATCAGACGTGTAAACATTTCCATATGAGCATTATGAGTAAGTGTTTACACTGTACACTGTCTACTGAAACATATGATTTATTTTGTAATCTAGCACAGAAAAAAATTTCTTTCTGTAAATGATACACTTAAATTACCAGGTCTGTAATTTAGGTGGAAAAAAGAAAAGTTGCCATGAAAGACATGTATTGTAATGTACTGTACTTCAGAGCTGAAATTGAAATACATGGGTCATATACCAATATGAAAAAGGGATCAAATTCATATATGTCTGTACAGTGTTAGTATATTAGTAGAAATTCTAAATACAAAGGTATCAAATAAGTTAACAACAGAAAATAACACCACTGAGTTGTGACTGTGTCTTGTTAGGTTTGAAGAAATTCATACAAAATAACTATTTGAAAATCAGCACATGAGATACACAGAAACAGATATATATGTATATATATATATATCATTCAAATGGCCTAAATTAATTGCTCCTCTCAGACATAAAGACATAATTCTTGAGTAAAAATATTGTACAGAAAAGTCCCTAATAGATGTACTTTTATCACAGAAATCTTGGACTTGAAGAGTTACGAATGGGGTCAAAAGCCATCTTGAAAAGTAAAAAAAATTATAGGATTATCCCTGGATGTACACCTAGATCTATATAGTGATATCAAAAAAAAGCATTGCCTTTATATTAATTGCTTGGTTTTTGTTTTCCTCAGAGAATAATAACAATGATCTACTTGATGTTAAAAAATTATATTTGATTGTTTCCCTTGATTTTCGCACAACTGCCATCAACAATGTAGCCTCAATGGTTCATGAACCCAATGATTACATTTACATTGTATTATTGTGCATATTAAAAAAATAATAAAGCAGCCACTACAGTGAGTGCATTAAGCAGATGCAGCAAAATCACTGGCATTTAACATTTTTGAGTTCACAACACCATAGACACATGCATAATTGCTTCCATACTCGATAAAACGAGCTTCCTTTGTCCACATGTCTTCTGTTATATCATATCTGTACAAATCTTTGGTTTCAAGAGCTTTTGATCGTCTTCCTGTGTTGCTTCTAGAAATAAATTGTCGTACTCCACCACATACATAAATGCAGTCATCCCCCTTGGTGACTGATGTAAACTTTCTGACTTCTGGAAAGTCCTGACCGTGACTCCAACGAGATCTCTGTGGATGAAAAATGCTCACAGCAGACACACTCCCAGCATTGCTTTGACCTCCCAGCACAATGATTTTATCTTCATGAGTAATGGCAGTGGCCTCTGCTTGGCATCTTGGCATTTCTGTGCTTACCAATGTCCATTGATCTTTTGTTAAACTATATTCCAAAATAATATCCAAGTACTGATTGCTTATATCAAGTCCCCCAAAAAGAAATGCACTGTCTTTGTATACAGCTGCTGCTTGATGGGCTGCTTCTAATGGCATATCATCACATCCGCTCCAGGCGTCAGTCTCAGTACAATACATGGCCACCTCCTGTAAAGGAGGATGTCTTGGATACCATCTGTAACCTCCAAACACATATATCTTGTCTTTATGACAACATGCAGCAAAGCCACATCTTGGAATTTTCATTGGCGTACAAGGTTGCCACATGTTTTTCTTTTTATTGTAATGCAAAACTGTACCTTGTGCTTCTCCTCCATCATGTTCAAAGTGATAGTCATCATAAAAAATGCCCCCAAGAAAGAAAATGTCATCACTATCTGTCACAATCAGTTTGTACAAGTCAATCTTGAATTTGAAATCAAATGTCGGATGTTGCTTTATAGCATAAAAACTCATTTTAGTTTCAGGATCAAAACAACTAAATGCCCTGTCAGCCAATGAATAAGCTCCTCCTGAGAATATAATCATTTTTGTGCTGAACATTCCAAATCTTGGTTTCACATTAAATCTGCAAGATATATTGTCTGTTTTTCCTAGTTTGTAATCTATCATTTCAGATACAAACTTGATACAGAAAGCATTTTCAGAAATGAGTTTTTCACGTGCAACAGTGTCTTGAAGATATGACAACCCAATCAGAGACAATCTTACACTCAGAATTAAGAGAATTAAATCTTTTTTCCTGGTACAAAGATCATATTGCACCCATGAAATCATTGCCTCATATACCATCTGTTCACTTACAACATTCAGTTCGTCGGAGTTGAAAATGTGTATCAAATTGCTTGCATTCATCTGGTGAAATGAATCAGTATATGCAATTTCACAAAAATGTTCTAAAATAAAAGCCTCTGCGCTTTGCTTCAGTGTCTCCAAATTTTGGAAGTCAGCAAAATTGAAGATTTCCAAACAATTCTCAACACAAAGAGCAGAGCACATAAACTCTTCACAGTGCTGCACAAGATTGGGTATCTGTTGATAAAAAATGGGAAAAGTCAAGTTTTTGAAGGCCTTTCAGTCTTTCAATAAACAAGGCTATCTCAGCCGTAAATGGGAAAAAAAAAAACTTGGAAGAGCCTTCATATATGAGCCTTCATAAACATTTTCATACAAATATGTACATAATCAAAGTTTAAAATACCCATTTTCGCTGTTGTTTTGTTTGCTATGAATTATCTGTATGTCAAAGCAATACAGGAGCCATTTACATGCAAGAATTTTAAATTATCCAGTTCATACCTTACAACACAGCGTTGTATCAATTCATAAAGTTCAGTTCTGAACAATTTTTAGGTAAACCAGTGATCTAAAATGCTAAAATCATGATACAGTCAAGTCCGCTTAAATCGAATTTGCTGGAACCAACCTAATGGGTTCAATTAAAGAGAGTTCGTCTTCCAGTTTTGACAACGTGGGGGGGGGGGGCAATTCTCGAATGACTAATGAGGCACAATTTTAATTCTTTTCTTCCAGGATTATTTCCCTTTATACAGAAATCGTGCTATGGCTCCCAAATTTTGCGTTTATCTTGAATTCAAACCCTCTCGTATATTTGGATTTCTAGCCCTAATAAGGGCCGCGTTGAAAGCAAAAGTAATGTAAAGAAAAGTACAGGTAGAATGATGTTAGTGTTAGCCCTGAAAAGAACTGTTGCTGAGTAGGTTTTAGCCCTGAAAAGGACTGTTAATGCCTTAGTCCTAAAAAGGGCAGTTGAGTAAGTTTTACCCCTGAAAAGGGCTATTAATAAAGTTGTAACTCAGAAAAACAGTTAAAGGAAGCCATCACATAGTCTGTGAGGATGTCTGTATAAGCGAGTCAACCGCAAGCGCAAAAAAAAAACCAAAAAACTAGCACGATGTAGAATCTGGTCTATCCCGTCAGGGTGCGAGAACCAACATCATAACACAGGTGCAGCGCTCTATTATAGTGTAACCTACACACTTCATAATACATGTAAAGTGTAGATCTAGTGCATTTAAGCATATGCCTGTACTGCAGGCTCTGCCAGATGCTTGATTATCGATAGATTGCTCGGCGGCGGTGCTGGCTCAAGTACGCTCCGTTTATCCCCCCCCCCTTCCCCCATGAACACATAGCCTACTTCGGTTGCGCGCGGGCATAATACACTGTCTAACCCCTCTTGCCCCATCTGCGGCGCTATCTTCTTTATTTTCATCCACGTTGATGGAAACCACGTGTAGAGGACAGAAGCCGATTTTTACCTTTGTGGCAGCGCTGACCAGTTCAATTTAAAGGAAACTCACGGCGATGGCTTCAGTTTATGCGAGAGGCATTTAGTAGGCGCAAAGAGGACAAAAATCTATTGTTTCTTTTTCATGCGATTTATCAGAAATTCGTTTTATCAGAGTTCAGTTTGAGTGGACTTGACTGTATTTAAGAACTACCAAAAAAAAATGTTCTTTCCATAATACCTGCATCATATGTGCTGCTGTCACCAAAGCCTGTGCATTGTCTTCATTCACTGTCACACTGCCACTGTAGATAAATTTTATCACATCCACCAGTGCATGTCCCGTAATGCTATGCAGCTCCACTGTCTTCTGAAGGCTTTCACATGTATCCAAAGTAAACATTGCTCTGCAAGACAAACAAGGTGGATTTGGTAGCTATTATGGTAAATCTCCTCAAGAGGAGCAACACAACCAAAAAATATTTCATTTAGCTGGCATATGTTATTCTGACTATTCTGACATAAACAATTTCTTTACTCTTTCTATACTACAAAGTGCAAAGCAGTCATATCCATAGACATACTATTATTATTAAAGAGGCCCTGTGTATTGAGCAACTTTTGACCCAATCTGAACAGAGCGTCGGCCCCTTAAGTCCGGGACCTGACTAGACTATGAAAGGAAGTGTACATAGCAAAAGCAATATTGGAAATACAGACTGGGTTGGAAATTTATGACTCAAACTCTTCACTTTGAGTGACAGCCTTAACAAATTTAAAGCTTTTTACTGAACATAAATGCCTTCCAAATAATAATAGTACTCAGTAGTGTTAATGATTTAATTACGGAGGAAAACAAAATAATAATAAATTAAGTTGATTCGAAAGGGCACTAAAAAGAAAGCCTACTGAACTTTACCACACATTAGACCTAATGCTTATCAGTGAATCAGTCAAAAGAATGAAGGCAAGAAAGTGAGAAGGAAGAAAAGACTTAAAACAAAAAAGCAAGGATTCACCGAGCCCAGCTTACTCCACTGACCGTCACCAGCCCAATCTTCTCCATTGTAATTTAACCCGGTTCAGCACTGAGAGGTTCAAAGATTGTCAAGGTTTATATTAACATATTCATTTTAGATTTAGGAGCTAGGCCTAGATGATCTGTAATTTATGTCCAATTTAATTTAATAATTTAATACAGTGGTCTCCGCCTAAGAACCCTCTGCCTAAGAGCACGGTCCGCCTAAGAAACAGCCTCTGCTGCAAAACGGAATTTTTCCTCTATAATTTACCCCTCTAAGAACCCACTTCGGGCGCTCCCAAATAAAAAAATCTGCCTAAGAGCTCGGTGTCGGGCCAAGATACCGGAGTACTTGTGATATAATTCCACATCGTGCTGTCCACTTGAGAGAAACGCATATTGCTAGATGTGCAGTAAAATGGGGACAGGGGTGGAGAGAACAGGTAGACAAAGGAGTGGGAGTAATGGTTGATGTATGACTGCATAATCAGGCCACATTGTGGACTAACTCGTAATCTTTTCTTTGCTTGACAACACATGGGACAGCACCTGTGATTGGCTTTGTGGATAAAAAGGAGTAAGTTTAGCCTCCTGGCTGGTCAGCTGTTTTGCTGCTTCGGTCGGTCTGTAAACACTTGAGTCACTCATGCGATCATTCACAGCGTAACATAGCAATATCTTGTTTTCAATAATGATACCACTACGTGAAAACTCATACAGCGTTTAAGCACTGGATAGTATTGATGTAACTATACATTAACAAAGATCAGGAATTGCTAGATATAATTATAACACACACACAGGGAAGAAGGTTGTACTTATTTGCATGGATAAATCTTTACCTAACGGTAACGATCAACTAATCATAGTGGTGAAGACAATCTGTGGTCCGACAGGTTGCGTAACTTTTCAATCCGCCTAAGAACCTGTCCGCCTAAGAGCCCGCTTTTTTTGTCTCCCGATGACCGGGTTCTTAGGCGCAGACCACTGTACTGGCATTCAGAGATAAGGGATGATTGGAGAAAGATGTGGATAGGCAACCAAGACAAGGGCAGGACGATGGACCAAAAACTCTAGTCAAATTTGAACCTTTACCGGTTCAGTTAAAAGGTGCTTGTGACTTTGTTGTATAGCAAGATGTCCCATCTTTTTCCTCCATGTTGATTCTTTGCAATTTAAAATCTTACTTTTTCGATACAGATTTTACACCAAAGACTGAAGATATAAAGACTTAGTGAGGAAGCTGTCACAAGAATGTTTCACACATATCCAGCACAGAAAATATCACACAAACTAGTGTGCTTTGCCACAAAAAAAAAAAAAAAAGGGGAAAAAACGCAACTTCCATCTCCAAGTTACTCTCAACTTGCAACTTGGTTTGTTTCGTCTTTCAACCTCCTTCCTGGTGGTTATCTCGACATGTAAGTTACTCTCACTCCAGTGTGAAAAATGGACCAGAATCAACATTCTTTTTCTCATTCTTCTTAATGTTTTCATGCCCATCTCTCGATGGTACTGAGTGAATTGACAACCACAAAGAAAATGTGTTTCTCCCGTGAGAAAAGAAAGAAAAATATGAAGAAAAAGGTGACAAGACAGAAAGCAAAAAGTTTGCATGAAGAGCTAATGTGGGTCATATTCCTCAGAATGAATTGTGGCAACAGAACTTCGACCTAGAGAAATTACCATATAGACTTAAAATGAAATAAAAGCAACTAAACTAAAACTTCAAACAACAATGGGCTATTCTGATGACTTAAAGTCTTTCGCCATCTTCTTGCATTTCAGTGTCCACAGTTATAGTGCGTATGCAAGCATTTACATCTAACATCAAAAGAAAAAGGGATCTTCTTTGTTAAAGGTGACCTGCATCTAGGTCCACTTTGTTTTCTTCATTTGTAGACGTTTTTCCAGTAGAACTGCATTTGTTTTCAACTCACACATCTACAATTTGACTTTCTTGCATCTTCTCTTTTGTTTTAAATCATCCATGTTTTTTTTTCAAACTTCCTTGCTCTCTGTCTTTCGACTGATTAGAATCAGGCCTAATGTGTGGTAAATTTCAGTAGGTCTTCCTTTAGTCCTCTTTTTGTATTAACTGTGTACCATTTATTTAATTTCCCATAATTTTAAAACAAAACACAACTTTTATTATTCGGTGTGCATGAAGGTTCAATAGGCTCTAAATATATCAACCCTAGAAGTGCGCCACACGTCTATATATAACAACAGGTGAAACGCTCTCTATAGTGCATATCACGTATTTATGGGGTCTGGCCTTTCCATGCTATGTCTGTCACATCACTGTGATATTTGTCAGCTTGTCAACAACAATTAGGTTTTATTGGACCCAGTTTTGTCAAAATGTCACATAATAGGTACGGCTGCATCTAAATACAAGAACTTTCAATAGTCAATGATTTTTTTTCTTACAATAAGATTGTGAGAAAGCCCATTGATAGAGCCAACTCCAGGCAATAGGTAACAGAAAGACGGAACAATACAGTAATAGTACTAACAATGTCTATGGTCATACCTTAGCCTACTTCCATTCTCACTCAGGCACTACCTTCTCATTGCGGTTCCGGTACAAATGGCATATATCAATACTGCAATTACTGACTCGGCGATATACATATCGATTACTGTAAAATGAACTAGACCAATCCCTGGCCCTAACCTGCTGGGACCCTCGGCTGTACACACCACCGAGGCAATAATCGCAGTATCGATATATGCCATTTGTACCTGGACCACAGTGAGAAAGCAGTGCCCCCACTCACATAAGAAATGCTAATTTTCATGAAAACTTGTTACACACATCCTGGAATACAGCCGTTCTAAATTCTCCACACTTTATACTCTATAATAAATCGTCTGATACTAGTGATATGGGTGGCTTTTAATTATCATATTTTTGTGCAATTTTTTCCAATGCTAATATCAAAATTTGCAGTAGAAGAAACCTTTAGTTATCTAATCTGAAGAGTCTATATTGAGAGAGAGATCGAAATTTACCTGAAGTACGGACTACTCGCTGCCAGAACGCTCTTGTGAACCTGGACACATTTATCCTCTGCTTGCAGAGTGATATCACAGAGAATACCATCGGCCAGAAGTTCCTCCAAGCCTACCAAAAGGGTTCTTTGCTGAATGTTCAACGGTGCAGGCTGATCAGATGATTTTTCAGCCATTTGTTAACCCTCTATATCTAAATCGACAGATGATTATGTGGATCTGGCGCAGTACGATCGATCCCCGATGTTAAAATAATACTTTCGTTTCATGTCTTGTTTTGTTTTGGCACGATCTTTAAAAACTATAACCATCAGGTAGGAAACGAAATTGCCTTCCTAATCTGTAAGTCCCACGATCTGCAGTAGGCCCAGTAGAATCTAGATTAGATTTAGGCCTATCCTTCAATTATATGAAATGACTCGATGATTATTTCAAGACAATAGTTCGGAGGACCAATATCTAGAGGAAGAATGCGGAAGGGGATTCGAAATAACGCTATCCAGTATGTACCCACCACAGGAGTCAGGACCGACTTAAAACGATTCATGAATAAGTTCTTAACAGCAAACACAGTCCGATATGAGCACTTCAGCGAGGTATGGCGTCAAAAGAACATGTCATTTTTATATGCAGGAAGGTGGTCAGATCGAGAAATGCGAGAGGTTTGTATAGTTTTATACTAGATCTATCATTTCATTTGTGTGCAAGTACATAAATCTAGGCACTACCGTCTCACTGCGGTCCCCACGGTGACCTGGCACATATCGATTACTGCAAAATGAACTAGTGCCTATATCGATACTGCGATTATTGCCTCGGCGGTATACACAGCGAGGGTCCCAGCAGGTTAGGGCCAGGGCTTGGTCTAGTTCATTTTACAGTAATCGATATGTGTGCCGGGTCACCGTAGGGACCGCAGTGAGATGGTAGTGCTTAGATCTAGATCTATATATATCAAAATATTTTAGTTTGACATTGTAATTGAGGCAGCATGTTGAGGATTTTTATTGCCTCACAGTGTAATATATAGGTCTATTTAGTTGCTTACTGCAGGCCTCAGGATAAAGATAAAATTCAAACTACATCAACACCATTCAGATTTTTTTAAAATTTGAAGTATAAACAAATTCAGGTTTACCATTTATCGCCAGAAATAGCCCATAAGAGCTTGAAAAAAAGGCTTGATCCGTGATTTTTATCAATATAAATTATATATTTATAAGTACAGTCGAGTTCACTCAAATCAAACTCTGATTGTCCGAATTTCTGATCATTCGAATAAAGACGAAACAATAGGTTTTTTTCCTCTTTGCATCTAGTATTAGTAAATGCCTCTCAGATAACTGGAAGCCATTACCGTGAGTTTCCTTTTTAAATCAAACTGGTCAACGCTGCCACAACGATAAAAATCGGCGTTTGTCCTCTCCACGGAGTTTCCACCCACCGCAGAAAACAAAGGAGACAGAGCTGTGGATGGGGCAAGAAGGATAAGACAATGAACTTACATGTATTGACTAGTGTGTGGGGGGTGAACAGCATACAAGGCCAGCGCTGCCGAGTCATCGATCGATAGTCAAGCATCCAGGCAGGGCCTGCATTACAGTATAGGTGAACACGCACATGCACTAGAACATGTACACATGAGAGACTAACTGTGTGGTACATGTAAGTGTGTCGGCAACACTATAATACAGTGTTGTGCCTGTGTTATGATCATTGTGAACATTTTATTTTAAACTTTTAAAATTAAAGAAAATATTTAAAATCTATTTACATACTTACAAAATATTATAGTGCTGGTGGTATATAGCCAGTTAATGGTATACAATGTTTTCATGAAAATGTGTGTCATGGCTGCTTGGGTGCGACAGATGGTGTATAGATGGATTGGATTGGGTGTGGTGGATGTTGTAAATGGTGTCATGTGAACTGTAAAAATGATGAGAAATTGGTTGGAAAGACTATGGAAGAGATTGAGGCATTAATATAATTATGTGTGTAATTTTTGCAATGGTAAATAAATGCCAGTTGTTATTTTCATACCATTACCATGAGTTATCGATTCTTTATAGTTTCATGTCAAGTCTATGTAGACTGTGTGTGTATACTGTGTGTTATGTGCACCTTAGAAATGCTGTGTACCATGTCAGTTAGTAGGTGTACCATAACAGTTACCAGGTGTACCATATCTGTTAGTAGGTGTACCATAGATCTCTCAGTTAGTAGGTGTACCATATCAGTTGGTAGGTGTACCATACTGTTACCTGTCAATCTGTTATGAACAAAATGGAAACCCCGTTTTAACTTTGAATGGTCTATACAAAACAAAGTTTTATAATAATACTATTAAAATGATTTATTAACTCATTGGGCTGAAAATTGTAAGTGTCCCATGTTGGGTTCCCTTGTGTATCATTTGAGGGACCTGTAATGTATGGGGTATCATTCAGGTGGGTCAAAGTAAAACATGGTAATTTCATTGCAGCAAACATAATAAGGCTAAGGCCTGACTCCTAGCAAGATCTAGATCTGGATCCCTCCATTCCATCTCCTCCAACTACATCCTCAAAAAGAAAAAAAATATATATAAATTCTGTCCAAAAAAAAACACGAACACACACACACATCATACAAGAAATACAAAAGAATTTTTTTTGAAAAACATAGATGCTGTTGGAGATCAGCCTTCCATTCTCGCCTGATCTGGTACCTATCTAGATCTAGAAAGCTGAAAACTGCCTGTCAAAAAGACAAAAAAAAAAGTACAGAAAAATACAAAAATCATGTCAAATACATAATGTACTGCACACATAATAATTATAAGAAACAAAGGAATTGGTTAAAAAAAAAAAAAATAGGGAGAATTGGAGGTTTGAGCCCTCTATTCTTGACTGATAGTAGTGATAGTAAAATCATTGCTGCTGGTCAGTGCATTCGGCCACAAATGACTACAATCGGCCGTGAAAAATTAATTTTATATTACTAAGATTTCTAATGACACGGTTTTGCAGTCATCTTGTTTTCTATCCTTTTTTCTGTTTTTTTTTTTGTTTTGTTTTCCACAATAATGCATAGTATTAGGTTATAGTCTGAAATTTTACAAGGTAACATTCAGAAAAGGATATAATAGTCAATGCGAAAAACAAAATTGGGGATTTTAGCCCCAGTCCACTATTATAGTCACTCCCTATAATTTTTCTATTATTTAAAAAAATTTATTGAATAGTACTATTCCTGGGATTATAAATCCAACACTTTAGTAAGTGCAAATTTACTGACAGTGCAGTAGTAATGCAAAAAGGGAGTGGCTTTCCCTTGCTTCTTACTGCAAATAGGACAGTCGCTGTGTATTCCTATTTGCACTAATATTGCAAATGGGCACTCTGTTTTCAGTTAGAACTTGACTGGCCATTAATCATGACTTAGGGCTAGAGATTTCCAAGCTGGTATTAAAGAGAAAAAAGAAAATTTTGACAGCACACAAGTCTCGCACATTATAAATGTGAACATTATGAAATGAAAGACACTTCTGTTATGAAGTGATCTTCCAGTCTCTTTTAATGTCTATAAATTCATCTAAGTCATACAAATGAGATCTTGTGAACTCATAAGACAGTATCTTGTGAACTTGTAAGACAGTCAGATGATTTTGGAACCACAGTAAATTCATGTTTCGGCTTATGATGGCATCGGGCTTGAGACTTAGGCCAGATGATATTATTGCCACTACTCCGAGATAAGAATTACGTTTATTTGACACAGAGTTGATGCATTGATGTATTCAAGAATTTAATTCAGTCAAAATCATATTGATATGTATTTTGCTCCGGCATATACATGTACAACTGTTCCTTTTCCCAATTTGTTTATATGCAGATATTTAGAACCTAAATCTTACTTGTTCTGTTACAGCCTAAATCAAATAAACAGCCATTTAGATTGTTCATAAAATATTGTTTTTGCTCTTCTTATTTTTTTCAGTTTATTGAAAGGATCATCATGATTGCTAAGGAATTCTTTCTCCCACCATTCCAATTTCAAGTTCGGGTCGGTGGTCTCTATCTACTGTATGCTTTATACCAAACACAGCCAGCTGTTCCTAAAGTTACGGTATGTAAGATTTTCTTCTTGTAAGAAGATAAAAATAAATGTTGCCATATAAGGATACTGATACAAACTGAATATATTCCAATATAAGAGGCTGTATGCAGTTCAGTTACATGTATCTAGTAAATAATATCTATACAGTGGCCTCCACCTAGGTACCCGGTCGCCAGGAGACAAAAAAAGCAGGCGGACGGGTTCTTAGATGGATTGAAAAGTTGCGCAACCTTCTGACCATAGATTGTTTTCACTAGAATGATTAGTTGATCGTTACTCTTAGAAAAAGATTTATCTATGCAAATAAGCACAGCCTTCTTCCCTTTGTGTGTATTATAGTTAGATCTAACAGTTCCTGATCTTTCTTGGCATATAAATTACATCAATAATGCCCAGTGTTTAAACGCCGAGTGAGTTTTCACATAACGGTATCATCATGAAAACATGATATTTGCTCTGCTACCCTGCAGATAAATCACACAAGTGACTCATACAGATTGACCAAAGTAGCAAAACAACTGACTAGTCTGGAGGCTAAATTTACTCCTCCTTATCCACAGAGCCAATCACAAGTTCTGTCCCCCATGTTGTCAAACAAAGAAATGCTTACGGGTTAGTCCACAGTGTGGCCTGATTATGCAGTCATAGATCAGCCATCACTTCCACTCCTTTGTTTACCTATTCTCTCCATCCCTGTCCCCATTTTACTGCCCATCTAGCACCATGCATTTCTCTCAAGTAGATAGCCTGATGTGAAATTACATCATGGGTGTCTTGGCCCAACAGTGAGCTCCTAGGCGGATTTTTTATTTGGACCGGGTTCTTGGAGGATAAATTATAGAGAAAGAATTCCATTTCGCAGCAGAGGCGGGTTCTTCGGCAGACTGGGCTCTTAGGCGGCGGGTTCATGGGCAGAGACCACTGTATTATGTTATATGTCTCGCAGCCAGTCAGAATGAGACGTATGTCGATTTTTCACCATATGAGGTTTTTGGTATCATGTGAAAGCTTATTTCATACCCTTTCAGGTG
>JBCEWB010534794.1:0-18821 GCA_039654565.1 Peronia peronii | reverse complement strand
AAAAATCACCTCTGCTCCTGCGATTTGAGATGTGAAGTAAAAAATATTCTAAAAATATCACGATGGGGAAAAAAAATAGGGCTGAGCACAACAATCGCCCATTGGTAACTGGCTGCACACCGATGTGGATCTCAACAGCAAACGGACAAATTCTACATCAGCTATCAGCTTACCTTGTTCTTGGTGATGGCTTCAGTCCAGTCCTCTTCAGCAATTTTAGGTATGGCGTGCAGCAAAACCTTGCAGGCTTTCTCGGCATTCTCTTTGAAAGTCTTCACAGCCAGTTCCACATGGACCTGCGTCAAAAGGATGAAATGCTCCTGTCATGTTTCAGCAATGATAATTTTAGTAGCATAGCAACGACTTGAAGTTCAGCGATTAAAATGATAATTTGCAATTTTTGACCACACTGTGTAAATCTTTCACTGCCAAAACTACAACTAAGATAATTTTGAGACATCTGTCTGAATACAAAGATTTACCTGCAACAGATTTCATCAAAGTAAACTAAAAATACTGTTGGCAATAAAGATATTTGGATCTGAAAAAAGTCACCGGTTTTGATACAAAAGATACAATATTATGAGCAATCACGTTTTCCACAGTGAAGGGTAAATAAAGCAATATTGCACCTATGCCAGTCCTCTGTCAAAGACTAAATGTTATAAGAAGGAGACAACTCGGTGCAATGATGGACCTCACTAAGTTCTTGTCAGTCACCAAACCTGGCATATGAGCTTTCAGAAGAAACGTGTTGGATCATGAATAATCATTAAATAAGAGGAAAATTCTGACCATATTTTTGATAAAAAATAGTTTTTAGTATATCTCAACATTTGAAAAATTCCTGTGGAACCAGGGAATACCTCAAAATATCTTAAAACACATGGTAGACTGATAATAACCCTTAATGAGAGACTCTTAATTGAAAATTTAAAAGTTTCACTATCCACTGGATTTTTCCAGAGTATCATCCAAATGTCAGTCTCACTATCTTACTATCAGACAGGCTGATTTCTATTTTACCTCAAACAAATTTTTAAAAAAAAAAAGGGAGAGATAGAAATAGCAAATATTGTAAAAACTAGTGGAAAAACATAATTGAAATGGGTAAGATTTCAGGCAGGGATATCAATTTAAACTATGGATCTCCTGAGGGTGCTTTTCCACTTTCATGTCTGCCATTTTGATGGGCAATTGCTATGAGAATGATTGCTGAAAAGGAAACTTGCTTGAACTTGAATCCTACTTCCAAGGCCAGATTTGCAACAAAAATTATTACCAGGAACCCTTATAACATCAGTGGTGCCTCGCAATGGAGTGAAAATAGCAAATTATATCCACCCATTTCGTTCGCTGACCTTGTCGCAAACTTGGTGGTCAAGACCAGCTTCTAATCTATATTAGATTACACAGCAATTCAACTTTAAGATAATTTGGTTGAAAACTCAAAATGGCAGACTAAATACTTCTGGGTTCATGATGCCACATGTTGTGGATCTACAGGGCAGTAGGTGGGGTTTCTTAGGCTGATATAGAAACCTATTCATATCACCATACAGTTTTGACAGTTTGAGACTCACTATTACAACATGAGTCAAGCTTTTCTGTTTATTTGAGAGTTTACAATTCCTTGTGACCATAGCACGTGTTTCTCTTTGGGACTGGGAAGATAAGGTTGCTACTGCAGTATTACTAGGATCTGACACTCACAGCTTCATGGTCATCTCTCCAGCTGTCATAGTCTGTCACCAGAGCCAGTGAGCAATACAGAAGTCCCGCCTCCTTAGCCAGGGCTACCTACAGAAGAACAGAAAAAAACTTCATATAAATCCTATCTTTAATTGATCGTCAAGTCAATAAACTATGTCCGACAGCTGCAAACAAGGTGACATCTTTCAGATCAGGTCATTAACTTCAATATCACTAACTTCATTTGTGGTTGAGATTTAATGTACCTAGATCTAATCTTTCAATTGGCAATGAAGTGTTTTCATGAATCAATTTGACTGCCAGCCAAATTACCATCCAAATTACTGTATAAAACCAGCATTGTAAAGAATGAAAAAAATAAACACTTTTCTTGTTACTTAGAACGCAAATAACAAAAAATTCTGAAACAATTCACCATGTGAGGAAAATTTTTCTTTTCATCGTGACAATTTTTTTACATCTTTTTCTTTCATATGTTTCAAATCTTTCTTTCTTTTTTTTTTTTTTTCTGCCACTTATACCACTAAGGGTGTCGCGGGAAGAATGAGACGTCTGTATGCTGCACGTCAGAATGCCTGGACCGGGGGAATGTTGTAAAAAGATATTTTTTAAATTATGGTATAAAGAGAATGTTTTCTTCTCACTGTTGTAATTTTATCAAATTTGCTGGCAATCAGTCTTTCGAATGACAAGAAGATTTTTTCCTCTTCACATCGCTTACTCTTTTTGGGAGGGACAAATAATTTGCGAAACAAACTCCCATTCAGAGCGGAGCCAAAAACAAAACAAAGAAAGAAGAAATTAGCAGACAAAACGGATAGCATACATATCCAATAATTTTTTCACATAGCTGCAGTGCAAAGAAAATATGCATAGCTTGTCACTCTTTCTGAAATACTGAGAGATAAGTCCTTCTTAATTCTTCAATCATACAAATACACACATTGTTCCAATTTTAATTAGATTACTTTGCCATCTGGGCTAGAGGCAGGTTAGAATACACAGTGTAACTCTTTTTGGGCGCATTCCTGATCTATCAGCAGACCGTCAAACCCTTAGAGACATATTGTCCCTGTAAGTCTCTAAACGCGTAAGTCCGCAGAGGCGCATTTTACAGAAGAAACAAAAAACTTAATAAATCGAAGTGAAATATGAATTGCGTGTTTAGATCACGTGACAAAAAGTGTAACTTTCATTGGTTCCATGGATTTGATATTTATAGAGGTGGGGGAAACCCATTCTAGTTTAACAAAGCCAAAAAAGTCATGACCCAATTTTCCGGACTTACGCGTTTAGAGACTTACAGGGACGATATATTACCCATCTATCAGTAATTTGGCCCATCTCAAAATTTGTGCTTCAATGTTGGTGACTCCTACTCGACATGTTTTTGTTGGAGAATCCTGTTTTTTGGAGAATCCTGTTTTTCTTATTTTCTGTGCACTGCTCATTCAATTTTCTTTCATCTGATATGCAATACGCAAGACTTGTGTTAATGATTCATGATCAAAAACAATTTTATGCGTGTTAACCCTACTAAGAAAATCAGGCCAAAAATTAATTATATCTGACCCCCAAAATGTTCACATCTGAAAAGAGTTAAGAAAGAGATAGGACTGAAATATTACGGCTTAAACACTCCAGCGATCACATGATCACAGAACAGAAGGAAGGATTCGTATGCTAATAACATGACAAATGTGAGAAATATGGCACACCTCCGGCACGGTGCTCATGTTGACAACATCAGCCCTCCACTGTCTCCACAACCGACTCTCCGCACGCGAGGAGAACCTGGGGCCTTCGATGGTGATCATTGTCCCTCGCTCGTGGAACGGATAACCCAGCGCTTTGATACTTTGTGCTAGAAGCTGGGGGAGAGTGAACATTGGGTTGGCATAAATCACAAGACTGTTCATGAAAAACAACGAAAATATTTCATACCCTACGGTATTATATAATATGCCTGCAAGGGCATGTAAAAGTGAGGTATTTATGCAGAAAAATAATATAATTTTTGGACCAAAAAGAAGTTTATAACAGACCAAAAAGAATGTCTAACACTCCTGTAAATAAAAAATGCTTTGACTGGCAAATATTTTTTAAAAAAAGTAAACAAAAGAAAGAAAATTCTATGTGAATAAGCATGAATTCCGTGCCTATTTTTCAGAAGATAAAGCAAAGTGTCTTTTCACTGGCATATCATTTGATCTGATGAGTCTGTAAATAAACAGTCTGATGATCTGTGTGACACCATGTTCTGTATGAGAACACAAAGAAACAACAAGACAGCATTACATCAGTGGATTTTGCTGCTATTGGATCCCATTATGAACAAAGCAGAAATATAATATATCGTGCTGAGAAAGCATAGGTAAATAAAAAAGTTTCACCACCTAATGAAGGCAAAGCCACTTTCTACTGGCTTTCACAGGCAAGGATTTGAGCTTGAGAGCTCCTTCTGGCATGCTATGCAATGAGCCTATATAGATAGAACATACAGGATGGCACAAAAGCTCCTGACCCCACATTTGCTGGAAAATATCTGTCGTATATCTGTCACAGTATAAGTGTCTCGGTTTGAGAGATCAACTCACCGAATAAACCGTAATGGTTCTATAATGCAATAGTTTTCAGATTTCTTTCATCAGTTTCGACAAATGGGTTTGGTTCTTTCATACCAGCCTGTATTTCTTACATGTGGATACAGATATGTCTGTATGCCGCACGACACCAACCACCGGCTTCACAATCGCGCTCAATGTGAGATCTACCGCGCATTATAAAAACTTAGCATATGGACCTGACTGTGAACGGAACCAGTGTGACAACTTACACTTCTCAGCTTCGGACAGAACGGTTCGTTCATGGGGACGTGACAAATTCCTTGGCACAACTCCGAAGTTCCATCATAGAAAGTCAGCTTGCGCTTGGTTGTCCTGGAAATGGAATGAAGTCAACATCTTATTTTGAGTAATGTAAAAGTAAAATGAATAATTTCACTAAAGTAACACCATGATGATTCTCACTCGGAGTTGTAATTAACTTCTGCTTTTTAAAAAAGTGAATCAAATATACCTTCTCCTGATCATTTAGAAACTTTTAGTTCTCACTGATATTACATTTTGAGGAAATTTATATATGTCTTGCGCCCTGGGCAAATGAGTCGGAAGTCACGCCAGATGATTTCGAGTTACAGTTGTTTTTTACCGTTTTCTACTATTTTCTGACTATGATGCCAAACTTTTTTTTTTTCAGTTTAAAAAAGGCTAACCCATCGTTTTGTGAAAACAACAAAAAATGTTAGTATCTTAGTCGGAAAGTAGTTATAAACGACTGAAAACGGCCAAGGATCTTTATCGCCCGGTGTGACTTCCGACTCACTTGCCCTGGTCACAAGACATATCATTCACAAAAATAGACTGCTGTCACACTAACATGACTGCCAATTCACTTAACTTGTTTTACTTTGTAATTATTCAGATTTTATCTTTTGCAAAATGTTTCAAATATGATACCTTGATCAAGACTGCGATATGGCTTGGTTCGTTGTGCAATGTGTAAACTATAACATGACATGGGAAGCTGGGAAATCCACATACATTATGTTGAAACTCCGAAAGTCACATTGCATTTATCGTTCTATAAATAAATGTACATATAATGGAATGTTATTACTGGTGCAAACTGTCCTGCAAAATAAACTGATCACTGGAGTCCTGATATATTAAGGAGATCTAAGTAATCTCTCTGAAAGTAGGTCAACTATTCCAGATGAAATAGGTCAATTCCAGTTTTCCTTGTGTGTGTGCATGTAGATAATCAAGGTTTGTTCCACAGGCAGGTACCATAAGAATAGCCATTCCACAATTTGCATTTATAGCAGTATGACCATGACCTGTAGTGAGTGAACTCTCTACCTCTCAGGATTCCCTATTCTTCTGTACATAACTCTACTTGTGGAATGAGCCAGTTTTTCAGCCAGCTTGGTTACTTCCCTTTGCCAAATACAAGGGGTGTAGGACAAGCATTGCAAAGAAGGAAAAAAACCAACACTTTTTCTCTTGAAACACATGATGCAAAAACTGATCACAATAAGAAAAAAAAAAATACTTTCATCACATGATGAATTTTTAAGAATTCAAAGTTACTTATGTTTCACATACCAAGTGAAAATGTGGTTTTTGGGACTCCGCCTAATAACCCGGTCCAACTAAGAGCCTGCCTCTGTGGTGAAACAGAATTTTTTCACTATAATTTACCTGCCTAACACTCCGCTCCCAAATAAAAAAATCCACTTAAGAGCCTGGTGCCGAATCAGATACGCGAGTACACATGGTGTAATTACACATCATATTGTATACTTGAGACAAACACACAACACTGCAAGTGCAGTAAAATGGGGAGGGGATGGTGGAAAAAGGGATACAAGGAGGGGAAGTGATGGGGGATGTGCTGACTGTAACTAAATCGACATGGACTAGCCCGTAACCATTTCTTTGTCTGCCAACACATGGGACAGCATCCATGATTGGCTCTGTGTTAAGAAGGAATAAGTCTAGCCTGACTGGTCAGTTGTTTTCCTAATTCAATCAGTCTGGCTAATTTTAAATCCTCGAGTCACTCATGCCATTATGCATAGGCTAACATAGCAATATCATATTTCATTCAGCAATGATACCGTTACATCAGAACTTACTCCATCTTTGAAAGAAGCTGGGCATTATTGATGAACTATAAATCAAGAATGGTCACAAACCATTAGATGTAATTACAACCTACACACACACATAATGAAGAAAGCTGTTCTTTTTGCACAGATACATATTTTTTACTAACGGTAACGATCAACCAAATGAAGCAGACAAGACAGTAGTCAGGTGGATTGCGTAACCTTTCAATCTGCCTAGGAGCCCATCCGCCCAAGAGCCCATCCGCCTAAGAGCCTGCTTTTTTTGGCTCCTGATGATTGGGCTGTTCGGCAGAGACCGCTGCATTACGTCTCTTGCTCTTAGCAAAGGACAGTCAAAATGGCTCATTTCCTTCTGATCAGCAGGAAGAACAACTGGCTGTGCATAATAAATCTCAGCATGATAAATCTGAGCATACTAAATCAGTCTGATTATTTTAGCTAATATAACATATCTTTTCTCATGATAAATTTCATTCTCACCCGAATAACAGAATCAGGAAATGCAGACATTCAAGTTACCTATCCAGAAAGTCATCCAAGAGTACAATTTCCCCAGGGTGGACATTCTCTACCAGTGACCCGCAGGCCGTGGTGACCAGCACAAGGTTACAACCCTCTTGCTTCAATGCCCAGATGTTGGCTCGATAGTTGACGTCCGTGGGCTGGACAGTGTGACGACGTCCGTGCCTGGACAAGAAAAGATTACAAGTTATGAACTTCCATTGTTCTCTTCAACTTTTGAGATACATGTGTTGAGCAATTAAGTTTTTGTAGGCCTTTCAGTCCTTCTAATTAAGACCATCTCGGCCATTTCCTTGTAAGCACGTCGAGCCACGGCAGAGGTTGTCATCATCTCCATGTCAGCATCACAAAGATGTCCCGAGGAGCAACTTAAAAGGAGTGCTAAAAGATAAAAAATGGGCTCAGGGCCTTTATTGTTTTCCTATTAGAGTTTCCGTCCATCTTCCCCTAGATGAGAGCATGGAAAAAAAAAAAGGAAAAAAAACAAAACTTGATTGAAATTACAAATAGGAATAATTATATTTTTAATAGCACCTGTCCGTATGGAGTGGCAGGAGGAGAATGGCTTTCCTCCCCGCCGCCGCGTACTTCATGGTCTTAGGCACGCACACATTCATTCCCAACTATCGCCCAGCAAATGATGGGCCTTATAGTTTGATCCACGCCCAATCATCTGTGTTGAGCATAAAAGAAATGTTTGCAGCACAAGTAATTTGATAAGCTATGGCGCTTCGATTCTATTGAATTATTATGTAACTCAAGTGGCTCATTTCTTTTGTAACTGGAGACCGTTGTGCTCAGGCCTATTACTTCCCTTTGCCAGATAAAAGCGATATGAGGATTGTTATTAACCAGCCTTGTTATTTCCCTTTGCCAGGCACAAGAGTGTTGAACAAGCAGTATAGAGAGGGAATACATGGCTTTTACACTCTTCATTTGAAATGTACATTAGAAAAAATTACAAAAAAAATTAATTGTTTAAGGAAACTGTGTTCTTCATATCATAAGAATTTCAGCAAAAAATTTTTTGATCAGTTTTTCAAATGACCAGAAGAAAAGTGAGTTTTTCCTTCTTTACGCTGTTTCTTTAACGAGACTTGTGTCTGGTAAAGGGAAGTAATAGCGCTAGTCAAAAACAATTCCCACTGAGCAAGCAGTACAAAGAGGAAAAAAATCCCTTTACTTCATGTTATTCAAAAGACTGATCGCAAAAAGAAAAACTGATAAAATTATAACAATAAGATGAAAATATTCTCTTTATACCATAACATATTTGGATTGCGCCATTTTTGCAGCCAGCTAGGTTACTTCCCTTTCCCAAATACAAGAGGTGTTGGATAAGCATTGCAAAGAAGGAAAAAAAATCATCTTTTCTCTTGTTATTTGAAACATATGGTGCAAAAAATTATGAACAAATTATCACAACATAAACAAACATTTTCATCATATGGTGAATTTTTCAGAATTTTCTATTACTTATATTTCACACAACAAGTGAAAAAGTGATTTTTTTCCTTCTTTCCAATGCTTTGTGTTCTACCGCTTGTACTTGGCAAAGGGAAGTAATTTCGCTGACAGTCAAAATGGCTCATTTTTCATGATGTATGTTTCAAGCAAAGGGCTCAAAAATGATTTTCTCTTTGCACTGCTTGTTCAATACCTCTTTTGCCTGGCAAAGGGAAATAATATGGTTGGGCATAATGATCTCCCATTACATTATCTGATAGCTCTCTTGTTGAAAATGCCACGAGACACTAGCTGCATACATGACACATACCTAGGAACTTGGTAAGGGTATCTTGAAACAGCATATAGAGAAACACAACATTCAGGTAATGCAAAATAAAACCCAAAGTATTGCCCTGAAATGTGTAGTATGTTCATGAAGATCTACAAATGTTCACAAAACAGCCTTCTCAGTCCACAGGAGGCAAAGTATTAACCCTGAGAGTGTCAACAGAATGCTGGGGCATCAGGTGTCCTCATGTGACATTGATATCAATGTTTGAGAAAGGCAGTTTGTGCTTCTAGATGAGTTGTACGTTTCTGCTCTCAACTGTCTGCTGCTTGGAGCAGAATTCTAGCGCTAACTCTTAGTATGACCAAAGAGTCTCTGGCCACATTGGCCCCTTAACACTGCTGGGCTTAAACAATGTTTATTACAAGATACATATAGTTCAATCCACTGCATGCTGCTTATCTCCCTATAAGACCCACATCCAACATAGTTATCTTGGGCTGATGTGTCAGATTCTATATACTTCACAAAGACAGCTGATAATTATCCACCTACATCTGACATAAGTGTGCACATATGTCAACAAATTCATATAGTTTATGGTTGTATAACAGGTCTATGATACTGGCTTGAAAGTTGCTTTTTACAGTGTTTCATTCATTATTTATTAAGGCTTTAAGGGGGCTATCTCGGCCATTTTGGAATGCGTCATCTCGGCCATTTTGGAATGTGTCAGGCTGTGGCAATGATTGTTAGCATCTCCATGAGTCTCAAGAAACCACATCCCACATGTCCCTGTGGAACAACATATGAAATTTGTGCTGAAATGTAAAAAGTCTGGGCCCATCGCCTTTATTGTATTATCTTTAATGTTTAATGATGGTCCACCTTGCTCTAGATGAGAGCAGGAATGCACAAAAAAATTATGAAAGCTGAAATCATGAATAGAAATACAGCTGTGTCCTGATTCAAACTTTATATAGACTGAAGACGGCCAGTGACTTCATATCGTCACTGGATAACGGCCTAAGTGCCTGTAATGGGACCTACGTATTTCGCTTAGCCAAGAGTTATTTCCCTTTGAGAAATTGGACAATAATATGATTATCGTGATTATATATGTTAATCATCGTCCTGTCAAAGATAATGAGTGATCACATGTCATGTCCATGTCTATGTCCATGTCCTGAAATGATGCAATACAAATGTTCATTATTATTATGATGATGTTGTAGTCGACTTAGATATGTCTTAACCATAATTAGAATAATGTCCGTATTGCTTTGCCGATTCGTCTCCATGCAATAAATTGAGTTAACTGGTCCGCTATGAGTTTCTGTGTGATCACTCTATGATTGATAAATGCTCGATGATTCACAACAGTGCCAAAATACAACTGCTGTCCCATAGCATTTGCGAACATGAGAGCTATCAGATAATGCAATCAAAGAAAAAAGAAATGTGCCAAAAGAATTCTGTATCAATTCAATAGAATGGGAAATCGTTTTGTGGATTATCTGCCCCTCCCAAAAGAGGGACTCGTGTAAGGGAAGATCATTTTGACCAGCCCTATTACTTCCCTTTGCCTGACACAAGAGGTGTTGAGCAAGCAGTATAAAGAGGAAAAAATTCCTTTACTTCTTGTCATTCGAAAGACTGGTCGCCAAAAAATTTGATAAAATTATAACAATAAGAAGAAATCATTCTCTTTACATCATAATTTTTTTTTGAATTTTTCAAGGTGTATGTTCCAAGCAAAGGGTGCAAAAGTGATTTTTTTCCTCTTTCCACTACTTGTTCAATCCCTCTTTTGTCTGGTAAAGGGAAGTAAGAGGACAACGACCTCCCTCATATCAACATAACTCATCAAATACCTTTGCTGTAAGTATGTTCACCTCAATATCTCAGAGGTGCTTGAAAATGATGCAGGCCATCATCCTAGAGCAGTGTTGGTCTGTTATTAGCTCTGAGTAATATCAAGGATGCTGTCATTATCCACTTCAACGACTATCAGGACTTCTCAAAACAATCTAAACGGTTAATGCAGTAACAAATGCTACAAAGAAGTTCCAAACCTACCAAATACTCAGAAACCCAAAACTAGTGAGGATCTGTTGTTGACAGTGAGTTTTATCAAGGATGCTGCTCATATTCATTTCAACATCACTTTTATCTGGAGTTTTTGAAACTTACTGCTTCATGCATAAACAAGAAAAAACGAAGAATTTGACCACATAATAAGATAAGCAGCATTTATCTCGTTTCCAGAAATCTATGACTTTTTGTTTTAAAAAAAAAAATCTGTTTTGTTAAGCATCTGAATTTCTAACAATGGTTTGTTACCATCGGACATGTTGCATTATGTGAAAAATTCTTTTAAATCAGGTCATATATCTTACACAGCGGTATGATCTCAAGCACCTGTCTTCAAAAGTTTAAAAATGGTGCAAATCGCACTTTGCTGTCTCAGTCTCCATACAGTCTTCCAAAATGTAACATCTCTCTTCTGTTATGAATTTTAAATTCTGTGCTTAATAAATCAATATAAACTTATACCTGTGCTAAAAATCAATATCTGGCCTCATGTTACATTGTACTTTCAAAGGAATAAACTAAATAATGATTCAATGTGCAGCTAATAAATGTCAGGCAAAATAAGATTAAATGCAAATCTACCTGGCCAGAAGCACACACGGTACACCTTTGATAGTGCCCACAATCAATTTATCCGAGGGCTGAAAAGGAAAAGATGAAATATAATTATTTCATGCTATAATGGACAAATTTTACAATGATGCTAAGATATAAATAATAATAGCATATATATAGCGCTCATTCCTGTACGAGTGCAAGCTCGTTTTACATCTATTATTATTCCGACAGACCCGAAAGAGACACTCATAAATGTTCTCAGCTTCCTGGGAAGCATACAAGATGGATACCTGTTAGGTACTCAAATCCTTATGAATCTAACAATATCACTCTCTGTCTACAAGAGAAGACAGCAGAAGATGAAAATGATCTAATTCATTGAAAATGACTGTATTTACACTCTTGTGACATAAATAAAACATCCCAATCATATGCTAAACTAATATGATTTTGTACTGAAATAAAACAATCTGTTTCATCCTTTCCTGGACACATGATTGGTTGTTTTTTTTTATCACACAATGTTTCCTATATGGTGAGTTTCTTGTGATTAGTTTTGCAAAGACAATATTATCACTATGGTTCTGGTGATCGCACGCAATAACAGGAAGAACTCTGCCCATCACACTAGTGGCATTTGGCACGTATGTGTTGTACAAGGAAAAAAATGCAAAAAGCATTTGTCATTTTGTCGCCGCCATTTGCTGGCCACGTTCAGACCAAAATTGGGCAAACCTGTTTTATCATGAGGTATGTAAAATAGCCCCTTCTCTATGTTCTCTGTTAATTTCAAACTATTTTGACTGACAGAAATGCATATATGTTTGAAGCAATGGTGGCTATGGACAAATAGCAGACAAGACAAAACAAAGCCAAAGAGCATTATACACTTTGGGTAAAACTGTGGCTATGTACAGATAATGAAAAAACAAATTGTGTCCTCATCACAGAAAGACAATTTCATAGGTACTGGTCATAACAACTGAAGTATTATTCCTAACATGTTATATACCAAAGCATAAATAATGTATAACACTACATTGTTCTCGCAGCCACTCAAAATGAGACGTATGTCGATTTTTCACAGATGGGGTCTTTGGTATCATGTGGAAGCTTATTTCATACCCTTTCAGGAGGTGAAAAAAGTTCTGAGCCAACTTTATTCTAGCCAGAGATATTGCAGTTTAAAGAGACAAGAGGCAACCCCCCCAGCAATGACTGAAATTCCGAGAAAATGGAGTTAACATGAACGGTTGAACGCATAAATCTACATACCTACCTCACAAAAAACCGATTTTAATAAAATAATATTTATAAATTGAGGGCAAGATTGATACTGTTTTGTTCAGAAATAAACACACTTTCAATTTCTGCAATATAAAAAATTTCGATATCTGACCCCCCTCATCACATTCAAAGCCCGATTTCTCGGTTTTACGCCCTGACTTACGTCTCATTTCGACTGGTCGCGAGACATATGGACGATGCATGTATGAGTTATAAAAGGAATATCAAAATGTGTTTATAAATTTTGGATAATCAAAGATTGTACAGCGAAACTAACAAAAGATGGATAAAAGTAAACATGTAAAAGTTTCCCACCATGCTAGACATTTTACAGCCTGTATTGTACTGATGTGCTATTAAATTCCAACGCAAACAAACAGACATACCACATAAACAACATCAGGATTTTTATCACTGTACCACCACAACTAGATCTGTCAGTAAATTTCCTGTTCTGCTGAAAACTACACAAATTCTCCCTATACAGACTGTGAACAACGGCGGCGATATGGTGGTCACGATGAAGCTAATACGTTGACTTATTTGTCACTGGAACCAAGTGTTAAAGGGTAAATCATGAGTCAATTGGGCAAACCAAAATGAAGACGACGATGCAGTGCTTACATTTCCAAATGGTGTGGTCACGGCTTTTTCCTCGCTATGTTCCAGCAGGTGGGGGTCGGCCAAACCTGAGCCACCAATGATACCAATCTGCAAACACAAGGCAATAAACAATGAGCCAATGGTCAATATGATGTATAACGACATAGCCAGGGAAAGGTGGAAGGAGATCAAGTCAAGGTGGATATGCCCCAGGTAGTGAAAGAATGTTCAAAACATTTACATGTGTAAAGTACATAGACAAACACACAAACAGGTAACCAGATAGACGTACAGACAGACAAGTAGGTAATTAGGTAGGTTGGTGGGTAAGTAGGTAGATAAGTATGTGGGTGGATGAGTAGATAAATAAAAACATATCACATGGATTGTTAGTAAAATTTTGTGTCAAGCCTCTCGTGTTTGCGCTGAGCATCTCAGAGAGAAAATCAATAGACAATATTCATATCTACCATCACTACCAACAGCAGAGAAAATGTCTTGACAAGTTTGACACATACCTTCACCGCTGACATTGTTTTACACGATCAGCTTTTCTTGCCGACTGTTAGATTAACTCGTCTGTCTGAAATGCACAAGGAGATACACAAAACTGTCTGAGAAATGACTTTTTATTAATGTAAATGTATTCAACAGCTGGTACGCAGATATATCACCATCAGAGCTAAATGCTTCCTGCGGCTTGGCAAAGTACATAAAAGTGAATTTATATTCCAGTATGACATCCATGCTAATCATACAGTGTGGGCTACTTGGGGCACACAGACATTTGAGCGCAACAGAGCCGCTGCTGTCCAGAAAGGGGGGAATCAGAGAAAACAGGTGCAGCTTTGCTGGAATCCATTCTATGCAGCATCTGTACCTCAGCAATAAGCCTTCACTTGTACATGAGAGTCCATATCAACAAATCATCAAATGAGCTGTTGGTCCTCACATCCGTCAGATATGACAAGAAAATCGAACAACCGCATGCTAATCATAACAATACTTTCCTATATGCTTGTGACAAAAGGGCCCAAAAGATATAGATACGTGTACTTGATTTTTAAGCTTGAGGCCTAAAAAAGTGAATAATTTACACAACGAAAAAAACTGCATAAAAACTTTACAAATATATTTAACCACATTTAAATCCAGTGTCAAAAGGTTTGATTTTGTTTTCACAACATCTCTTGACATATATGTGAAATTTTGTTCCTTCTTGTCTGATGATGTTAGAAAAGAGAGACGTAATGTAGCCCACACAGCATGTTTCTGTGAAGTGAGTTTTCAGATCCAAACCATGAAACATGTCACATGTCAGAAATCACACAGATATGACCAAAGCAAAACCAAAAAAAAAAGATCCATTTGTTTGGCAGAGACTACTTTGTTACAACAACTCTGTTTTCAGATTTCTGAGTCTCTGTCGACTGGGCTTTTTCTCAGCCACACATGCACATTACTGAAGTACATTTACATAATCTGTTCATCTTTCATAGCAAGCAATACGCGGTGATCACATAATATGAGTGAAGCATCAGATAATCACAGCTGAAATATTATATTATAAAGTGGACAGCCGGCCATTTGCCCAACCTTCACAAAAACAACAACAAACAAAGAAACAAACGAAAAAGGATAAGAAAACAAAAAAATAACGACAAAAAAATTACATTTTGGACCTTAGGTGCCAGCTAGAATGTCATTTTTTTTGTAATATATTATTGCATTCTCAGTTGCAGTGTATGAAATATAAATCCCGTAGTGATATAAATCACTAATAATAATTTGGATTTTTTGTCACAAATTGGCAGTGTTAAGAAGGCCACAGCTGGCTGATATGACATCCCTGGATGGCTATGTCCCAACTGCAGTAATGCTGCATTTTTACCAAATCACCTCCTTTGTTAGTCACTTAAGATAATAAGAAAACATTGTAAAGAAAAAAAACAACAACAAAAACCACCTTCGTCTTTTATTTGAAATGTGAAAAAAAAAAAATGAACAAAATGTTTATGAAAAGAAGAAAATATTCTTATATCGTATCATGAATTCTCAGAATTTCTGATTAAGCATGATTTAAATAGAAAGTGCAGACGTGTTTTTTTTTTTCCACCTTTACAATGCAAGTTTTCCATCTCATGTGTCGGACAAAGGAAGGCAATCTGGCTACCTGGAAAAAAAAAAATTAAAAAATGCTGACACATCATTCTAACCAGCCCTATTACTTTCCTTTGTCATACGCAGAAGGTATTAAACAAGCATCATGCAAAAAAAGAATAGATCAATTTATTTCTTGTTATTCAAAAGACTGATCACCACAAAATTTGATGAAATTACATGTATTACAATCATTGTCCTCATACCAAAGAGGCGCGGTGGCTCTGTGATTTGGCGTCTGCTCATATGGAAAAAACAGGCCGGGATCGACTTGTGGATCCTGTATTGGGGGATGGAAGGATACAAAGATTGAAAAAATTGAAGACTGAAAGCATTTTTTTTTTGGTGACTTAACAGTCCCCTGGCTTTCTGTGTCAAGCCTTCTCGGGGCGAAAATATTTCGGAGGTCGCGTATGTACGTTAAGAAACCTTGGCAGTTCAAAATCGATGAAAGAGTAGGCTGTGTGCCGCTGTCTAGGCAAAATTTCCAATTCCAAATTTCTACCCACACAAATTCTCAGAAAAACAGGCAACCTCTTAAAGCTGAGATAATCCTACTTTCTTCGGACTGAAAGGCTTAAAGGAGAAAAAAAAAACGTCCTCGTATCATGAATTTTTCAGAAAGTTTGATAATGTAATTTTCAAGAAAAGAGCGCAAAAGTCATTTGTTTTCTTCTTGCACAGCTTCTTCAACATCATCTTGTGTCTGGCAAAGGTTGATCAAAACAATCTCTCATAACAGGCAGCACTGAAGAGCTGGTTTATCTCTATTTAGCTCCTTGGTATACATGTATGTTATCTCTTTATGCAATGTCAATTCACTATGAACTTGCAATTAATGAAAACAAACTTCAATGGAGTTTCATTTTAATTGTTTCTTTACTGGAAATGGATTTTCATGTCACCACAAATGCTCTTAGAATTTTGTCTATTGTCAGACTTTGTCCTTACCACAGTTGGATGTTGATTTCCTCCCAAGTGAACTGTTATAGACTGCACAACATAAAACTACACTGCTACAAACACGGGCCAAAAGCCAATGAACTTTGTGACCAAAAGGCCCATAAAACAAGCATTTAAATGTAACAAAACATAACCTACTGAAATTTGAGAATATCAATTTCCCATCAGCTATTGACATGACATTTGAAACCTCAAATGAATATAAAATATTCTCAGTATCCTATGTTATGGTTACATGTTTAATGCTAATTTCAGTTCCTGACAAGCAATAAATCTTGTGACATGACAGGAGTGCTAGCCTGACTCACCTACGACCTTTACTTCGATGCTAATGTTCCCTATAGTAAAAGGGCAATGTTGACGTGAAACACCAGTTTGCTCTTGGTCTATGTTCTTTTCGCAAAAGGAAAAAATTCTCTTCATAATTGACGAAACACAACAGATCTATACAAGTGACACATATTCACTTATGTGTGCTTGTGGATTTGAACGTCATAAATTACAGCAAGGTAGACTGCAGCACACATAATAAACTTTTCACTGCCAAAATCCTGAAGTTTATTTTGTCATTTTCTCTATGATCAAGTCAGCGAAATCTTTACACCTGTTGAAGACTGAATGTTCAAACTACTTCGAAGATTTTGCTTTGTTGCTATGCAAAAGTTGTAAATGCAGTTCAATTACTGCTAACTTAAGAGTTGCATTTTTTTTTTTACTGGTAAAGGATATGGCAGTGAAACAGATAAGCATATATCGCTGATGACAGAAATGAATTTTATAAAGTTCTCGGTTTTTCATATCATTTCATCTTCAGTGGCCAGTGGAGACTGTTGGACCATCACTGATGCCATCCTGACAATCTTTCTCATCTCTTCTGGTCTTCACTTCAGCCAGTCTGAATGTGGTGGCCAGATGGAAATTGGTCCGTGCACTGATGTTGTCCTCTCATCAGTTTTATTTTTTGTCTTCCTTGTTGATTAGTCCTGATGTAAAGCAAATATTCCACTTCAAATGTGTGTTGCTCTAGATAAATCCATCACATTGTGACTAACTACCAAAGCAAGGAAATTTTCAAAAACAGTATGAGAATAAAGTGGCATGCAATGTTCTTCCTGAACTTTCAAATCTTGATGTAAAATGAAAATATCTTCATTGGACCCAAGTAAGTCCTAAAATACATGGCAAATATCAGCCTTTAAACTTTAAGTTATTTCATTGAGTGACTGGTTTTTCCTAGAGCCCTAAACCAATAGAGCCTATGACAATATTTTCTCCAATTTTTTCATTTCAGTTCATCTCGTAGAGCTAATGGACAGCTGTTGAAGAATCTCTGACATCCTGACAAACTTCCTACATCGGTCACATCTTCCACACATCCCATCCAATGCTGTGGCCAGAGAGAGACCAGTCCTTCCTTGAATGTAATGCTCCCATTACTAGCTTTCTGGTTTCCTCATCTTCTTCCCCCTGCTACAGTGCAACGCATGACTGACTGTTGATCTTGGGCACTACCTTCTCACTACAGTCCCGGTACAAATGGCATATATCGACACTGCGATTATTGCCTCGGCGATATACATATCGATTACTGTAAAATGAACTAGACCAACCTTTGGCCCTGACCTGCTGGGACCCTCGGTTGTGCATATCGATATATGCCATTTGTACCGAGACCGCAGTGAGACGGTAGTGCCTGATCTTGAAACATGAAAACATCTACTTTATTTTCTGTGGTTTCACAATAGACAGGGAGGTTGTCATGCATTTTTCTAATTGCTGTGACCTCATTCATAATCTGTAAAGATTTGTAAGTTGTTAAAGACAGACCTCCGATGTAAGTGATACAAGGATGAAGACATTTGTAATACTTCAGAACTAACTGACAATTTTAAAAAAAAATAAATTTCTTCCATCAGCGATAGATAAGCTTGTCAAAGTTTTCCTTGACTCTGTCTTGCCTTCATGCTATTTGTGATATTTCAGTCTGTGTTATGTGCTCATCGATGTGTGTGAACGTTTTTTACATTACACTATGTCTCAGCATACAGAGAGTGCCACTCCCGCATCAGAGTGGCCAGCCACACCAGACGCTGTACTAGAGGAAACGCCCAGAGCGCAACTCCATAGTCTTCCGAGACTGAAAGATGCCCACATGTCTCAGCAACTGTGGAGGGACTTTCTTTCGGAGAACAAATAAAGTTTTATCTTATAACTGTCTTAACTCCTATTAAAATGTGAAATAAAAAAAGAATGGGAAGCTATGGGAGTGGAATGGAGGATGCCTGGTGCACTGACATACGAGTGAAACAAAAGAAACAACTGCTGAAATATGAATGGTAACTTATATATGTGTATAATAATAAAGGGCATTTATATAGCGAGCGCCTCACCCCTGGAGGGCTCGAAGTGCTTCACAGCAGGACCAAAATGTTGAACAGAATATGCCTCAAAACAAACATGGGCAACAACATACACACAAATTCATACCAT
>JBCEWB010534684.1:0-17500 GCA_039654565.1 Peronia peronii | reverse complement strand
ATAATTCCAGGCACTCATCTCCTCCCCTTGCCATCATGAATATGTATCTCATAATTAATGATCTGTTGATAAAACAAACAATGATTTCTATTGCTTAAATCATCCAACTGGCTTACAAGATAATTTATTGATGAATATATCCCCTACCGAGTGTCACATCTTAAACGATAAGGACTGAAATAAACAACAACAACAACCACAAAAGCTTTTGTTACTAAAAGAATAGAAACAAATGCAAACTTTAAGAACAAAACAAATGAGGATTAAGCCCATAGTAGAAGTTATTTGTAAAGGATGAAGAACTCAATGCTGAATACTTTCTGATATAATCTGACATTGTCTATGTTGTATTCGTTGCAGGTGAGCTGTGCACAAAGCATTTCCATTGCCTTACGCAGTAACAAATGAATCACATCCAGTCCCAAACATCTGTCAATATACAGACATGTCATTGAAAACATTCCTCCCTTTTCAGACATTCATAAATTATCAGTAACTGAGTGATACTTATGCAGGCACGGCCCTATACCCTTACACTCGTATGCATTACTGCATTTTTAACACTCACTCATTAATAACTATAATGGAATCCAATCACACATCCACAATCATAAAGTCATACATCCACAATAATACAGTCAAACACTCACAATCATATAGCCATACATCCACAAATCATACAGTCATACATCCACGGTCATACAGTCACACATCCACAATCATACAGCCATATATCCACAATAATACAGTCGTACATTCACAGTCATATAGCCATACATTCACAAATCAGACAGTCATACATCTACAATCATACAGTCACACATCCACAATCATACAGTCATACATCCACAATAATACAGACATATATTCACAATCATATAGCCATATATCCACAATCATACAGCCATACATTCAGAATCGTACAATCATATAGCCACAACCATACAGTCATACGTTCACAGTCACACTATGATGCATCACAATCATACAGTTATACATCCACAATAATGCAGTCATAGATCATACATCCACAATCATATAGCCATACATCCACAAACCATACAGTCATACACCCACAATCATTATATTCATATATCCACAATCAAAGTCATACATCCACACTCATACATGTCATGCATACAATCATACAGCCATACATCCACACTCACACAATCATACAACCACAATCATAAGGCCATATACCCAGAAACACAACCATTCGCTTACAATTAACACGCACATTAGTACATCTTAAAACTCGCATTTATACACTGACCAATATGCATTTACACACCAGCAACATACATCTCATGCACCAATCGTAGGCTGGCAAAAATATCTTAATACACTCACATTCTTACACTCCTCTTCAATCATGTTGATACATTCACCATATTACATCGACCCTTCCCCCCCCCTCCCCATCCCCCTCCCCAAATCATAACTTTATATACGATTATAGACTTATCTCACAATCATACACCCATGCACCCCCACGGGGCCCGGGATTTATAAGTGGGTTCTCTGCTCCCACCTGCAGGCGGTGTAAGCCCGCCATCGGTGGGGTGTCTCCCATGAAGTGCCATCTTCGACGTTCCAGGGGTGACATCTCTTCTCTCTCTCTCTCTCCCTCTCTCTATTTCCTTGCTCCTGTCTTCTGTCCCGTTTTCTTTCCTCTATTCTTCTTGACGTGTAAACGTATCCTACCGTGTTTCACACAATATAGACGTAATCGTGCTGATGTGTCGTTAAAGCCCAGCACAACAAACAAAACAAACAATACACCCATGCACCTACGATCTCTCTTTCATATATTCACAACAAAATACTTCTGTGCAGTCACAATCATGCACTGATTCATTGCTCACAGGCATGCTTCTACGCCAACAACCATTACAATCATACTTTTACTCCACTATGCTGACATATGCACATTAACACACTCATGCAGCCCCAATCATACAACCACATATCACCATCATACACTCAAACACGGTTCTGTCCATAATGATACACACATACATCTACAATCACACACTCACGCACAATCAAACATCCACATAACCACACTCTTAAGTTCGAACAACTACAATCCCACATGACAATGTATACATCTTCAGTCACACACCCAAACAACCACAATCATACATCCAAACAACCACAATCATACATCCAAACAACCTCATCACACATCCCAACAATCACAATCTACATCCATACAACTACAATCGCATAGCCAAAAACTACAATCACACATCTGTACGTTGACAATCATACAATCTTCCGAAAAAGATGAGGTTTTGTTGCAAGTAAGAGCTAATCGAAAACATAACAGAAATTCATTTCTGCAACTTGCCATACGCTCTTCAAGTTGCATATATTTTTCTTGAGTCTGCCTTATTCTGATTAGTGACAGTTTTGTCGAATATATTACATGTATGTGTTTCATTCAGAGTGAATGTATCTTGCATGTATACTGAACACCGAGACAACCACCCGCTGGAGGGTTGAAAGTCATATAGAGGATAAAACGTATATCCTGAATCTCATCAATTATTGCGAATGTAAATTCCTCTTGGAAACAAAAAAAAGTTTGTCTTATCTTATCTTATCTTCTTCAACAAACATCTATCTAAATTGTGTTTTCCAGCCTTTCCCTCGAGACGGTTGTCAGTCATGTCTACAAACTTAATTATGAGTTTGACTTATATTACATTATTATGTATGAGAGCGTGTCTCGGATCATGTCTGTATGCCATGTTATGATTGTGTATGTATGCTGTTGCTCCTGTTTGTATTGAGGCATATTCTGTGTGTGTGGCTGTAAAACATTTTGGTTCGGTTCTGTAAAGCGCTTCGAGCTCTTCGAGGTGAGGCTTTATACAAATGCTCCTTATTAATATTATCATAATTATTATTTATCTTATCTTGTCATATCACACATGCATATACCCACATCCACTCCACTCATACAGTCACTTCAGCATAACCCCACAAGCTCTGAAAAACATCCATCTGACCACACAAATAAATGGCACTATAACACCGTGTCTCTCTATGATCGTGTTCCCACATCCATACATAATCAGACATACACATATTCCCTCATACCCACATACATTTCCCTAAGAAAGAGTGAGACCGGCGAGAATCTGAATACATCTTCGTGCAAACGAGGTTTTAATTCGTCAAGACACTTGACCGTAGACAGACAGGCCCACATTCCTCCTCGTCCAGCGTCGTGTTACCAAGCAACGCTTTCAAAGCTTGAGGTGTACACCCTTCTCTTCATACCCACATATTTTTTTCACACCCAACTTTGTGGTCACAGATTTTAATAGGATAGGGAACAGTTAGGGGCCCGCATTTCCTGCAATTGTTTCGTTGAGATCACGCGTTCTCTTTTTCTCTGTGCTTAAGAGGATTAAGAATTTTGTATGGATTTTTGAGAGATGAGAAAGAGAATTGGTAATTTTGTGACGATTTTGGCCTGTTGAGTAAAGTGGGATTGCATTGTCAGATTCTTGACGCCTTTTGGGAAAAAAGACTAGGGGATGCGGGAAAAGCCATTTCTGTTCAGTGTTGATTGGTACTTCTCCTCGTAATAGGCAGATGATCATATTGTTGGATCGTCAAGATAGTGATTCTTAACCTTATAACATAATTATGGGCATTCCGGGGACGCAAGACCAGCATGGGGCGATGACAGATCAAGAAACAAAAATCTAACAAGTAATAGAAATAATTGTGAAAATTTGTCAGTTGTCAGTGAGTGAGTGAGTGAGTAAGTGAGTGAGTGAGTGTGAGTGAGTGGGTCAGTGGGTGAATGAGTGAGTGAGTGAGTGAGTGAGTGAGTGAGTTAGTAAATGAGTGAGTTAGTAAATGAGTGAGTTAGTCAGTGAGTGTATGAGTGAATGAGTGAATGAGTGAGTGAGTGAGTGAGTGAGTGAGTGAGTGAGTGAGAGAGTGGGTGAGTGAGTGAGTGAGTAAATGAGTGAGTTAGTCAGTGAGTGAATGAGTGAGTGAGTGAGTGAGTGAGTGGGTAAGTGTGTTAGTCAGTAAGTTTATGAGTGAGTGAGCGATTTAGTGAGTGAAAAATGTGAGTGAGTGAATGAGTGAGTGAGTGAGTTAGTTAGTCAGTAAGTCTGTGAGTGAATGAGTGAGTGAGTGAGTGAATGAGTGAGGGAGTGAGTGAGTGAACGAATGAGTGGGTGAGTGTTTGTGAGTGAGTAGGTGAGTGAATGAATGAATGAGTGAATGAGTGAATTAGTCAGTGAGTCAATGAGTGAGTGAGTGAGTGATTGATTGAGTGAGTGAGTGAGTGAGTGAATGAGTGAGTGAGTGAGTGAGTGAGTGAGTGAGTAAATGAGTGAGTAAGGGAATGAGTGAGTGACAGTGAGTGAGTGGGTGAGTGGATGAGTGAGTGAGTGAATGAGTGATGAAGGAAGGAAGAAAATGAGTGACAAGAATTGAAATTGGAACACAGAGCTAGAGTAAAAGAGAATATTGGGCCTGAAAGTAGTACTGCCACTGAACACATGGAAAACAATTATTTTTCTTAAACTAATTATCTGTCAAACATTGTTCATGTTTTTCCACTTAATTCATAATTTACTCATGTTATACAATCATTCATCAAGTCGTCCATTCCCTAATATTCCCATTTATTAATGTATCTGTACAATCACTACATATTTTTGTTCATTCAAGAAACTTCCATGTCTATGGCCCTTGTAGATTATAGATTTGATGTCTCAAAACCTATACGGTAATAAGAATCAAGTAAATTTTTTTTCAAACACTATCTACGTACTTTTTGCATGATAAACTCTTTTTTTGGTTTTCTCTTGGGGAATTGTTTAATGCGTGTTCTTTTGTAATAATCCATTAACGGTATAACCAAACCAAAGCGATAGAAAAAATAATGAAATAAATAGATAAATCTTTAGAAAATTATTTTACGGGCTTAAGTCCTATCTTTAATGTTGCCCCCAAAGTTTAAATTCATAGAGGAATTTGTAAAGTCATTCCTCAGTTGTTTATTTAACTTCAACGTCTTTAGTTTGTATTAATTACTTCATTAGAAAATAAAGTAATTAATCTGCTCGAGTTATTTTTATGTAAGTGAACTGTTTTTGGTACCTTTATATATTACGTACGCTAGATGATATGTTTATGTAATGTGGTTTTTGTCATAAATTTATTTCTTATTTGTGTATGGGTAAAATCAAAAAATAAATAAGATAAAAAAAAATATGTACCTTCACTAATTTGATGACTCTTTATTTGCTATCCAATTACGTTTCTCTGACATAGGCAAAATAAATACTTGTTACTTTTTTAAACGTGCTTGTATTCGGCTATTTGTGTCTTATTCACTCCCTTGTTTTTCCACACACTCCCCATATTTATGCTTATGAAATCTTATTTATATGTAACAGGTCAATAATAATTCATTACAGTTGTCATCATTTTTCATAAAATTTCTCTTTAGAACCGTCTTCGTTTTTGCTTCTACTTTCAGCATTGGTGATAAAAACTTTTTTTATTCCATCTATGTTTTGTTCTGTTTTATTCAAACTTCGGTTGAATTTAGTCTTTTCTTCTTTTTTTTTTTTTCACCCAACCCCACCCATCCACTCACCCAGCCCCTTTTTATAAAGTTTCATTTTTAATTCTTAATCAGGAATTGACAGTATTTTTCATAACATTTTTCACCAATTCAGCTTGATCTAGTCTTATTTAAATGTTAGTTTATTCCAAAGCAAGACGGGCTGTGGACGATCCAACTCTTCGTTTTTGTGTTCCAGCCCCTATTTATCGCATTATTTTCTCTTGTTCTTTTTTGTTTCTTTTTTTTTTTCTTTCTTTTTTTACTTCAAGATGTCAGGTTTTTTTTTTAATTTGACTGAGAGTAGGTGGAGGCCCAGCTGTCCGGGCAAAATTCCAAATTTCTACCCACAAAACTTATTTTTACCAACACTGGGTAGCATTTAAAGCCGAGGTATTCCTAGAAGTCACGAATTATAGATGTCCTGAGAAATATAGAGACGGCACTTACAGTTTTTTCTTTCTTTCTTTCTTTCTTTCTTTCTTTCTTTCTTTCTTCCTTTATTTATTTATCTATTTTCATTCTTATTTATTGTTATTACTATTTTTATTATGGTTTTCCTTACAATGCAGTTAGTGCAGATATTGAACATATCTCATGGCCAGAAATCAGCTTTGTAAACCATAAACTCTTGGCTGATTCTCGATCCAAAGAGTATAAACAACAACAACAGAAACGGCTGGAATTCCACCAATGCTTATAAATATTTTTCAAAGGATTGGTTTAACGATTGCACACCATTTACCACCCTTACCAACTTAGGTTGATAGATCCCTAACCCCTCCCTTCAGGTTGATAGATCCCTATTCCCTCCCTTCAGGTTGATAGATCTCTAACCTATCCCTTCAGGTTGATAGATCCCTAACCTATCTCTTCATTCTCCCGCCCCCTTTTAAAAAATATTCTTTAAAAAATCAAATGAACTAAGTGATTGAGCGGATGGTTGGTGCAGTTTACCAACGTAGTTGAACAGATCCGTTCAGATTCTCAATGTGGGCACAGATTTGACTACTATTTTGTCGGTGATTGAATTCTGACTGTAGACAACGGCTCAGAACGTCGTCTCTTTTCTATCAGCTTGTATGTGAAATTAATCCACATTTTTTGTTTTGTTCATCCCCTGTTTAATTTTGTTGCTATAGTACCAGTCTAGAAAAAACGAACAAACAAACAAACAAGCAAACAAACGAAACCAAAACACTCCCCCCCCCCCCCCCAAAATAAAACTAAAATAAAACTAATACTCATATATTAATACGTTCACAGATCTATGTGTTACCCAGCGTAACCAAAAACAAGCTGAATGCCTCTCAATATGTTAGAGGAAGGTCGTGTTCCCTACCAGCATCTGATCATTGTGAGATTCGGAATATGTCCTTTGAAAATAGGATCTGTTTTGTTAGTACCTTTGTAGCTTTTCAGTTCTAAGACAATAGGACTATCGCGGCTTTAAGTGCATGGCCAGTTTTGTGGGAAGAAAGTTTTGGGTAGAAATTTGGAATTTTGAAAATTTTGCCCGGGACAGTGACGTTTCCGCTCTATTCTTCATCCGAGTTTTAACTGCAGAGGGTTCCCTTAATGTGCGTAATGTACTCATCGGACCTCCGAAATACATTCACCCTTATCAAGGAAGACTAGACGTCGGGCTTCCCTATCCAAAAAGCGAGGAGACCAAAATGTAGGTTCTAACCTTCCCCATCACTCTATAGGATTCGAACCCACGACTTCAGTTTTTCCGTCCACCATGGCGAATCCCTTTTAAAAAGTATGATTTTCGGGATCTGACAAAACTGATGATGGTAACAGCATCAAACTCTGTTTGCTTGCTTGTTTGCTTATTTTTTTATTATTTATTTTATATATTATTTTATTTTTTATTTTTATCATTTTATTTATTTTTATTATTTATTTTTATTATTGTCATCTGTGATTTTTGTTTTTGTTTTCGTTCTGTTTTGTTTTTTATTTTACTTTTCTCCTGTTTCTCTTTATTCACTCTTTGCTTTCTTGCGATCAGAGTATAATACAAAACATGGTGTTTTCGTTCTCTCTTTCACAGAAATGTTACTACAAAGATATGGGAGATGAGACAGACAATGATAAGAGCGAGGTGATTCTGTTTGTGAAATCTGAATCTGATGCTGTCTAACCTTCTTCTTTCTCCTCAGTCACAGCACAACGTCTGATTTATTTAGTAAGGGAGAGTAGTAATCTAATTAATATATATTAATATTAATATACTAACTACGCTACGTTCTAAAGTCATCTTTCAGCCATCTATGGACAGCTATAGCGGCTGATTGTTGCTATGTGGGGACGATGAAAGAAAGAGGTGCGTGTGTGTACGCGTGTGTGTGTGTGTCTGTGTGTTTGTGAGGGTGGGGGGAGGAGTCGGAAGTGTTTGATAGAACAGAGATGAAACAAAAACGAGTGGTGTTTACCTGTGTACTAATTGATTGCTTTTTAATTATAAAACATTGGAGAAGATTATTAGATGAAAGGTCATCGACTGATAATATCCTAGGCACTGTTAGTCTTTGAAAATGATCACAGGATTAAATCAAATTATTATTTGAAATAATCATAAGAAGAAATCAGTTTTTGAGTTTGTGTGCATCTGGTAGAGGGCTCGGTTACATTGATGTGAATAACTTCACAAAATGTGTCCCCTCATAAGAAAAGAATCCTACAGAAAGAGAAAAAATGTATAGGATGCAAGAAAACAGATCCCAGAGAAGATGTATTGTAGCGTATAAATGAGGACATTGTAAACATCTTGATAGATAAATAAATTATGACTATGAATCATAATTTTTCTTTTGCTGCCAGACGAAGAACCAAAGAAAATGAGAAAATTTGGCAATCACGATATACAATTTACTTTGTTTCATTCAACCCATTCGTTGTTTTGCTTGATCTGAGTTCGTTACTAGAGGACTTTGAAGATCTTGAAACAGAAGAAAATTCTATAAACTGAAAATGTTGACGATGACTGGTGACGATGATAATGGTAATTTTTTTTTTTTTTTTATGAGAAACCAAATAAATTTCGAAATAAAATTCTCCCGATAATCTTTATACTACGGCTCAGATTATTTGTTGCTTACTTACAATGAAAGTGATTCCTGCTAGTACATTTTGTCTCAAAGTCCAAAACATGTCTATAAAATGATGATGATGATGATACCCTAGTTACATTTTATATGTTTTCATTATCGCCCCGACGAAGAGCCAAGTGGGCTCGAAAATTTGGCAGAATATTAACAACAATATTCAATCTAAGTTCTTTGTATATGTTATTTGCTTTTTTTAATTGTTTGATTAGTTACCGGTTGGACAGTCGTATATATTTTTCGTAAAATAATGATGATGATGATGGTGATGATGATGATGATGATGATGACCATGATGATTAGCCTTTAAAAACGCAATATGAAGTAGACTGATAATAATAATAGGCCTAATAATAAATTGCTCAGATTTCAGCTTGGTTCTAGGAAATATCCGCTACTGTACATACATTGTCTTAAATAAAATGCTATTGCAGGAAAATGGAAGATTGTTGTGAATTTTCTTGCTCTTTTTGTTGTTGTTGTTGTTGTTTCTGCTGTTGGTGTTACGTTCTATATGTGTCTTTCAACCTTTCAGTGTTGTGAATACTGTAAAAGCTTTTGATGTTCTCTCAAATGCCAGTCTTTAAGAAGTATGTGAGAGATGCTCCATTCTTTAGTAGTGCAAGGAACTCTACTTTGGATTTTTTTTTTTTTTTTAATCCTTCACCACAATGTCACCATTATAGAATCACACCATTTTCTTACTTCATATTCTCAGTCCATACTTCCCTCTAGTCATCGCGGCTCTAATGCAATGACGAACTGTGCACCACGTAAACAATAAATAAATAATTAAAACCAACCAAACAAACAAAACAAACAAGAAATACAAAAAAGGAATAAAGAAATATTTTACAATTTAGTAAGTGCTGGAGGTTAGCTAACAGGGCTGTATATATATGTATTATGTATGGATTACGGTGTTAATCTTCAAAATGTGAAAAGGGGTCATCAATTTTAACCACATTTTTATGACTCTTAGTCAAATATTTGAACTTCCCCCATACTGAACAGGGAGACTAATGAAGGTCTAGGAGGTTGGGGATGGTGGGGACGGAATGGCCCCTGAAATTAAAGCGATTAAGGTATTTGTTCAGAATGTGAAAAGCCTGTAAAAATATTATACCTGGTTGTTTAAAGATATCAATTTGTGCCTGATGACAGATCAAAAAATTACGTTTTTGTTCCTTTTTTGTGCGTGTGCGTATGTGTCAGTGTGTTTGAGCGTGTCACTTCTAGATCGAAACTTTTCGGCCATACATAAGACGCTTAGATTTAGGGGCCATGTCATATTTTTTTCAACATTTTATTTTATTACTTTTTTTCTTCTTCTTTTTTTTTATCGGACAAAATAGTCTCGGGCGTTTTCTACCGCTCAGAAAAAAAGTTGACGTCTATTCAAGTTTTTTAAGTTCCCGGTAGCTCGGTTACCATGGCAGCGCGAAACTGTTCGGTATGGCACGCCAATCTACTATTCACACGGTGGGCTCAGTATTTGCATATCTGCAATAGCCGGGGGTCTGGAAACAGAAGAAAGGAAACTATTGCCACGGCCATGGCCGAATGTCAGACCCGGGTGTCTCTTCACACTCGGGGCCAGGAGAACGGTAAAGATGAGACACTCCACGTTTAGAAAAGAAACCCCCGAGCCATTCAACTGGAAAGTTACCTTTCCTTTTCATGTTTTTTGTTTCTTTTTCTTTTCTTTCCTTTTTTCTTTACAGCCTCAGCGATTTCAAATGAGGCATAAATTTATGGCCAAAGTGATATCATTCCGCTAAACAGTCATGCTCCATTTCATAGAATCGGCCTTTTAATTAAAGGTTTATTTATGTCGTTTTCTTTGGATTATTTTAGTTTCCCAACTTTCACTTCAAAATGTGTGAAGCCAAGGCTGTTTACAGTGGCAATTAAATCCGACCCTATTGCAATGAGCCTTGTCCGTTTCTATTTCTCCTTCCGCAATTTTAGATTCTCCCTTCCCGTTTCCAATGGTTTCCTGATCCTGAACCAAACCTTCATATTATTGTTTTGGAAGGGACTCCTTTCCTCTCTGCCAATAATTCTTCTCCCTTCCTTCAAAAAGCTGGGTGAACATCTTCCTTCGAGCTGGACTGAAGAACTGTAACAGTACTATAACAGCAATAATAGTAATAATAGACCTATATAGCACTTATTTCCGTAGAAGTACAAGCGCTTTAAAATCTATTGTTACCACAACAAACCCAAGGAGACACGCATAAACGCTTTCAACTTCCCAGGAAACAAGCAAGGCGGCTGCCTATTTAGTCACTCTAAACTTCATCAGTCTAACAATATCATTCACTGTCTACACTTGAGTACACCTGTGTTGCTTGTTTTCGTGTTTCATTGTAATAAATATTAAACTCATTGTTATAGTTTGAGATTAAAAGTCTAACTTTTTGGCTTGTATCAATATTCATCTCTCTCTTGCTCCAGAAATCGTTAGGTCATAACACCACTGACCAGTCATTTTAGTGGTTTGGAGAAAACTCAGAAGACAAAGTTTTCATTTTGGTGAATTATAAAAACTTCAAATTTTACCCATTCGTTATTGAAAACGAGCCTATATGAATTTTTGTCCACGTACATTTTAAAGTGTAAATTTCGAGAACAAACTCTGATTAAAAAAACAAACAAACACACAAATAAAACATACACATTTCTACACAAACATTCCTATCTCTTCAAACTCTTTCCCCTTTTATTTCTTTTACCAGTTGAGGCAATGACTGTTGAGTCTGCCTTGGTCTGATTTATTCGTGACATTTTTGTCTATACGCATGGCAGTATGAATGTATGTTACATATATACTGTGTCTCATTAACAAATGGAATTGTCTTTTGAGGGCTCATAAAGTTTATTTTTTCTCATCTTATATAAAAACAAAGGGGCCGAGTATTGTTTGTATGTTTTCGTTACTTTCTCCTGTCTAATTCCTTTCATCTATGAGGAAACTATCTACAGATGTACTATGGCTGGGTCCACACATTCAAACCTCAGCTTAATCTTAACAGTGTCAGCAGAAACTATTTGCCGTCCTTATTGTTATTAGTATTACTTTTACATGGTATTTATTCAAGTTTTAGAAAGGGCATTTTCATAAAAAAGGCAGCAGAAGTTAATCTTTCGTTATCAGATGTAAAGAATAATGAGCGATGCTTTTCAATAGATCGGCCGTTGGCACTTTTAAGATTAATGGCTGACAGAATAAAAAAATGCAAAAAAGTTGATCAAGTTAATTTCTTGCCTTTATTTGTTTGCAGAATTGTTCAGATATGTTTATTTCATTTCAGCTCTATGCCAGTATAAGGCACTCATTGAATGGCAATGTATCAAGTCTGGACCACTTGGCCTAAGGGGAGAATATGGCGAACCAGCCTATACTTTGTGAGCCACAAGCGTGGGAAACCCAGGAAGAAACTCCGTTGTTCAAGAGCTTGTCCCATATGGATATTTCAAATATCATTATTGTTATCTTTCTCTCTCCCCTCTCTCTTTTTTTTTCCGAAGCGATGTCTTCCAACAACATCACTGTGTGAAGACTTTTTTTTCTTCTAATGTTTCTTTCTGTTTCCATAGAAAATCAGTGATGCCAACAAAGACGTATAAGAAAACTATGAAACAAGTGTACGAACACACTATAACAAAACCTTTTTGAAAGATTAAGTTACAAACATTCCTAACTATATTAAATGCTCATCAGGGGAGGACAACAAAGAGTATTCAACAACAAGAGGAACAACTGGAGAAGTTTTGCAATATGCCCCAGGGCCATATCTACTGGAAACCGCAGTAGATTTAGAAACATCTAGTTTATCTTTGACACGATACAGCTAACTCGCCTTCCAACTCTAGGAAAACTAATAGTATCGCTGACCAAAGTCTCATAATACCAACCCTCCACCGTATCTAACTCAACCAGCCAGCCATAAGCAAAAGACAAAAAGCGTACACTCAGCCAATCCTAGTATGTTCCACATCAGACATATAGCCAGACCTCTAGTACTCCAAAGACCTTTCCTTCTATCAAGGGAGATTCTCTATACGCCCCTACTGTACCCTGGCCGACACAATTTTCTCCCTGGTCTGGGGGCTTCTGATCACTAACCTGAATCGGCCTTTCACGGCAGTCGGGTCTCTAATCCTTTTATCTTCATCTTTGAGAATTATTTTTCAATCTTCGCACCCCGTTTAATTTATTCATTCAGCGATGCATTCAGCCGTTCGTTGGCTCATTCAGCCGGCCGTCAGTCCGCTTCCCTATGGTGTTGGCCGACTTCAAGCTGCCTATTCAAAACTTTGGCCGCTTCCAGGACGGCAATTCGCCCGTACTCTTTTCGTACTTGTTGGCGCTGGGGCCAAACAGCCCGTACCGCGCGATCTCGCTGGTGGAAACTTTGCTCAGGTCCGCGGGGAATCTGGAATGAAATAAATATTAACACCTTTCTACCTCCCCCCTCCCCCACGGCCCACCCCCCCCCCCTCCTCCGACCCCCTCACCCCCTATCCTCAATCTCACCCCTTTCATACTACACCTCAACTGTTCCCTGTTCAAACATTGCCACGTCCACAGCCTTTCTATAAAACTCATATACTGACACACAAACACAAAGATAGACACATATTCCAGCCCATCCAACCCACACATACTATTTATCCAACATCCAAACACATATTCGCGCACATACACGTCGACCCCCTTTCCTCCAGCTCTTAAAAGAAAAAGCAAGGAAGGAGTTAAAAAATAAAAAGAAAAACAAACTGATCAAAGTAGCCATAGCTTCAGGGAATAAGATACATCCAAAATTTATTTCTTATGTTGCTTTTGAAACTTTCCACGATTGAAAGCATTTCGCACATTGTTGTTTGGTTTTGTTTCCGTTTTTCTTTTCTTTTTCTTCTTCTTTTTTTCCTTCTTTTTCTTTTCTTTCTTTTCTTTTCTTTCTTGGGTTCTTTTTTTCTCCTTCTCTCTCGGGAAACGCCCATCCAGTGGTGCTAATGTAAACGTTCTTAGCTTAATTAGGGGCAAGAAAATTTATTGGTGACATTTCCAACTTCCCTCCCCCCCCCCTCCCCGCGCCCCCTTTTTTTTTCTTTTCCCCTTCGAATTATTATGACGTGCATAAATGGTTTGGCTATGACTTTTTAACATTTTCTGCAAGAGGAAACATTTCATTTGCTTTTGAGGAGAAACTTGAAATAAAATTTAACAATACCATAATTCTTTTTGTTGAATCTGTCAGTTATCTTTCTCCTCCTCTCTCTTCTCTCTCTCTCTCTCTCTCTCTCTCTCTCTCTCTCTACTTCTTTTTATTTTGAGTTTTTGTCTCTATGCCTGTGACACATCGATGTTCATAACAAAGAAACTTCCGTGCTGTATTGGTTATTTTCTGTTTATAAAAATATTCAAGATTTCTTTCTTTATAAAATGTTAATCTTAGTAGTAAAGAAAGGAAGACGGAATGAAATTATAAAAGCAATGAGAAGATCGAACGAAAGGAAGAGAAAAAGCAGAAAGAGCTGCAGAAAGTAAGAGAGAAAAAATGAAGAAAGAGAGAGAGGAAGAAAAAAAGAAAGAGAAAGAAAAAAGAAAGAAAGACAGAAAGAAAGAAAGAAAAAAAAGAGAAAGAAAGAGAAAGAGAAAAGAAAAGAAAGAATGAAAGAAAGAAAAAAGGAAAAAGAAAGAAAAGGGAAAGAAAGAAAAAGAAAGAGAGAAAGAAAGAAAGACAGACAGAAAGAAAGAAAAGAGAAAGAAACAAAAAAAACAAAGAAAAAGGAAAGAAAGAAAGAAAGGCCAGTGGCAATGACATATGCTCCCATTTTAATTTCACTTGATCACATCCTCCATTTTCCAGATCAATATCTTCTTTTAGTTGTAAACAAAATGCATCAAACTTACGCATATTCCGTATCACACACATGCGCATATTCCGATCACACACATGGGATGTCTTCTATTTTTTGTTTTTCTTTTTACAGCTGAGCGCTTGAGTTTCCAAATATCCTCACTTTTATTATGCACACTAATTGAAAGAAATCTTATCAATATGCACGCCCATCTCGCCAGCCTATCTAGCACATTTCCCAAGCTCACAGAGAGTAGGTTTATTTTATTTCAATTTTTTTTTAAAGTATTTTTTTAATGTCGCAATTTTAATAATACGTCAACCAGAAATAAGAAAATTTGCCATAATTATGACCGGCTTCAATATGAATATGGTGACATTCTCTGCCCTCCCCGCCCCCCCCCTCCTTTTCTCTCTCTCTCTGTCTCTCTCCTCCTTCCCACCCTTATCCTTCAGTCATATGAGACATATGGAAATGATGTAAAATTTCTGGAGTCGCTCTGTGAAGGATCTGTTACTGAAGCAAAACCGCTTTTTTTTACGACTTGTAAACCTTTTTAGAAAATCTGGAACTTGCACACCAACCCTAAAGAAGAATTCCTCTCCATTTTGGTCATGTACCAGACTTCTCCAAAAGGGGTCGAGAGCGCAAGTTGTTCTTGATTACTATAAAATGACCCCATTTCAAGTTCAACATGATCGTGACGCCTATGTTTGACATGGTTAGGGTTAGGGTGACATGAGATAAACTGTTAACTCTAATTTCATCCAGATTCTAGAACATCAACTTCAGACTCTAAATTTACAATCTAGACCAGTGGTTCCCAACGTTTTTGCACTCCTGACCCCCCTTCCCAAAAGCTTGAAACCCACGCGACTCCCTACTGTCAGAATCTTCATTTACAGTTTATTTTCTGTGATGGGACAGGGAAAGAAACACTGAAACAAAAACACAAAAATATATGATATATAAGAGCATTAAAAATGTAATTGATGAGCTGAAATAAGTTTTACCTCAAACCACTTCTAGCAAGGCTATGCGATCCCCCTGCCACGGCTTTGCGACCCATTGGGGGTCACGAGCCACCGGTTGGGAATTCCTGATCTAGACTATATTAGATCTAAGAGATCTAAAAAAAAATATTTAAAAATCTAAATTTTCGACAAGGTAGCGCTCCTGTCCTTATCTCAAGTTGGCGGCAGGGCTATGAATCATTCCATAGTCTGATCACTTGGTCAGTCTACCCATTCACACTAAGAAGTTGCAAATGCTGTAAATTTCCATGTGTGTGATTTGGATAGCCCTTTAAAAGTTTTAATGGGCCTATAAGTCTTGACATACAGGGGTGTCCGTAAAGTCTGGATCCATGGGAAACGTCAATAGCTATGACCTTTTTTTCTGGAGTTAATGCATCGGGTTTGTGTGAATCTAGTAAAGGGCAGTGAATTATGCATAATAAATGGTGGAAATTATATTGAAGGTCTTATCTATTAATATTCTAATTAAATAAATGTTTTCTGTATTTATTGTATTTGAAATGCGCATTTTTCCTGAGTAAAGTCTGAACTCAAAGAAAAAATGCGTATTTTCAATAAAACAAGTACGGAAAAGCTTATTTTATTGGAATGTAATATATACGACCTTCAATATAAATTTCCACCATTCATAATGCAAAATTTGCTCCCTTTGCAAGATTCACACAAATCCGATGCATTAACTCAAAAGAAATAAAATAAAGTGCCAGCCTGTGATATTTCCCGTGTGCCCAGATTTTTACAGCCATCTGTACAATGTTTCATTTGAATGTCATTGTTTGTGTAATGGAGCCCTCATCGTCCTGGTACGCCGTTAAATAATAATAATTAAAAAAACTCCAAGGATAAGCCTGGACCGGCATCCCAAAGAGGTTGTTCCATAAAGAACTGATAATTGGTCCACATGGAAGAGGAAGACTTCCTATGCTGTTCCTAAACGTACGTCAGTCCAAGCTACCGAGATTCCTGATCGAGCCTCATATAATATATGCGTCTATTTCTGGTGTCACTCACCTGGTGGTTGGGCCGTCAGACACGGGATCTAAAGCTCTGGGTTCGAATCCTGAATGGTCTCGACATTAAATAATTTTAACTTTGGGATAGACAATTTTCACACATTTCCTGACTCTACCCTGTTAAAATGGGTACCCGCCTATAGGCAGTGAATGATACTCATATTGCTAGATTGAAGGGTCAGGATAATAATAGATTGTAAAGCACTTAGAGCTTGTACATTGTACGGGGATTAGCGCTAGATAAATGCTCTATTATAATTATCACTCGATCTCAACTGATCTCTCCGAATTCGGGGAAGAAACCAGGGCCAGAAATTAACATAGGAGACAATGCAGCAAAGGGGTGAGGAATCTCTGACCAGTACAATAATGCTGCTCTTTGTACGGCAGATACTGCAATGGGTCACGCAGATCGAACTTAGGCAGATTACTGAGCTGTGAGCCAACCCAGACCCTTGATACTATGGCAGTAGTGCGGGATTTTAACTGTTTAGATCGCCTGAAAGGACGAAAAGAGTCATGATAAAAGTAACAGCAACAGCTGCAATAGTCGTGATGGTGGTGGTAGTAATAGTAGTAGTAGAAGTGGTAGTGGTAGTAGTAGTAGTAGTAGTAGAAGGGGTAGTGGTGGTAGTAGTAGTAGTAGTAGTAGAAGGGGTAGTGGTGGTAGTAGTAGTAGTAGTAGAATTGGTAGTGGTGGTGGTAGTAGTAGTGGCAGTAGAAGTGGTAGTGGCAGTAGTAGTAGTAGTAGTAGTAGTAGTAGTAGAAGGGGTAGTGGTGGTAGTAGTAGTAGTAGTAGAATTGGTAGTGGTGGTAGTAGTAGTAGTAATAGTAGTAGAAGTGGTAGTGGTGGTG